>CAJQZN010042509.1:0-29093 GCA_907164685.1 Colias eurytheme | reverse complement strand
GAGAGGAACTTGGTCATAAAATCTGCTGCTGGCTCCCGGACCATAGTGGTTGTTTCGGTTGAAGGAGACAAAAATACAAGTAGTTGCCTACTTTCGTTATATCGAAATTTCTTTATGAACTAAATATACTAGGACGCATTTATAATGTAAAGTCTACATAAAATATTACTTATAGCTAATCTATACATATAATAAAATCGTAGGAAAGTCAAAACTGTACATTGAATATTTTTTTAAAAGAATACATATTCCATGATCTATAATCGATATAGAAGCCAAAAATATAGTTTTTAGAATTTTTGTCTGTTTGTCTGTTTGTCTGTTTGTCTGTTTGTCTGTATGTTTGTCCGAGCTAATCTCGAAAAGTACTGCATAGATTGACTTCAAATTTTGCATGAATATTACTAACAGGTCGAGTGAGGTTTTTTTAAACATATTATCATGCTATCACCCCCGGGGGAGGAGCTGTGAACCTTTACTTTTCTTACGTATTCCGTGTACTACAACAGCGTACAATCTAAAGACTCATGTTTAAATGTTGTTTTTGAGTAAGCCATGCTATTATCTAGCTTTACACTATAAAAACTACGTCATTTACGTAATTTGGGCAGAGAAACTGTTTAATGAATCTTAGTACTATAAAGACAAATTTGATTCAGCGCCATCTATGAGATTTCGTAAAAATCAAATCAATTTACATGTTAACACTACTGAACACAATGTTAAAAATTAATAATTTAAATATAATTATGTTATTTATTTATTTAACTCTTTAACCCATAATAAATCTTCCCTTCCCTATAAGGTGCGCTTATAATTCGTGTGAATATACTACATTTTTAAAAGTGAGGGTAGATGTATATTATTTTAAGTCAAACTAGACACCATTACAGTTAATCTAATATTGATTGTGTTCATTGGTTACATTTTTAAAAATCTTCGTGTTTTAATAATTCGATCACGAGGCGGGACTCTAATACAAAAAGGTTAGTTCGTTGATAATTATTATTCCTTCATCATTTACATGTTGTTAGTAAAAATATACTTTTGTTCAGTATTTATCTGTATGATTATTGCTTGGTAATTAATATATTTTCATGTCGTATACCTAATTATAAACATAAGTGTGATGTGAAACTAGCTGGATTTATTTTTACACACTCACAGTCTTATATTTTGTGTTAATGTTAAAATAGTATTAATAATAGTGTAAATCATAATATTTTTTCAAAGTTAAAAATATTTCCTTTTTTCTGATGGTGTTGCCATCGAATTAAACCGCATTGTCGTTTCGTTCACAAAAAGTCATGTTATTAGGACCGAATATGTAGCCGCCTCAACTTACGGAAACGAGAGTAACCTGCGTTGTCTGTTAGTTATTGTATAGTCGAATTTAACGTTACATGGAAATTGGAATCTAAATATATGTATACCTACTTATATTAAATCTGTAGAGGTCAATTCTGCACATGAAATATATTTCCTAAATAACTATTATTTTTCATATTCGTGAGCAGAGCAGCAACTCCATTTTTAAGCTTTCGTCGCGTGTGCGTTCTTAATGCGTGTATCTTAATGGTTAAAGCTACACAGAAATCAAGTATGAAAGAAATGTTCTCCATATTATATAAAAAATATCTCCCGACATCATAAATGTCTATCTTTTATGGTTGAGCTTAGGAGTTCAAAGCTTTCTGATTATATTTGTCTACTAGCTGTCCCCGCGACTTCTTTCGCGTGGAATAGTGACTATGGGACCTATGGACTATGGACCATGGGCTCAGGGTGGGGCAACAATAAAAAATCATTTTTATTTTCATGCTCCCACTCCCGCGCCCACTCGCACTCCCACGCCATATGCCACGTTCAGTCCCAATCCCACGCCCACGCCCACTCCCCTTCACAATTAGTACCTACCAGATCAAAGCCAGGGTAAGCGCCCCACCCAGCCCCACCGTGGCTACGCCCATGCTGAATTACTACTTAAGATAAATTATTAAAGAAAATCAAGAAATGAAATGCCTAACCTATACCAAATAGTTACTACATAATGTAATTAAAAATTATGATTAGTATATAATATCGAAAATCAAAAAAGAAATGCCTAACTAATTCTACGTAAAATTTCTTTTAAATTATGTCATATTATTTTTTAGGAACCAGGGGGGGGAGAGGAGCAAATTCTATTTCCTTCCTTTCTTAAACGGATGTTTTTAATAATCTATGGTGTAGCCTGCACTGATCAGCTTAATCGATACTCAGTTTTTATCAAATCCAGCAACAAATCCAAATTAGATCTTTCCTGTCTCACGCACGTAGGTAACTAAAGGCTGAAGAGAGAGAGAGCACGTAACTAAACCGTTTAGACGAAGAAAAGTGTATAGAAAAAGGAATAAATAATTTCATAAACTTCCCGACGATCTTTAAAAATAAATTATAACTTTCATTTTTTTCATTCCCACTTTTACCCCTATGTAGGTATAATAAGTGGATGAACCAATTTTGATACACTTTATCTAAGAACCAGCGTCGGAAAATATTCTGCCTAACAAAAAAAACCGCATCTAATTCGGTTTACCTGTTAGCCAGCTACGGTGCCATAGACAGACACACACACACACACAGAAATACATAGCGGTCAAACACATAACACCAGTCTTTTTGCGTCGGGGGTTAAAAATATAATACGACATAATTTAAAGGACATTTTATGTGGAAAATTTACCTATACACCAGGGTAGATAATGTTTGAAACAAAAAAAAATCGCAGTAGGATGAAACCCATTAGAAAAGGATATGATAAAAATGTAAGGAAAAATAAATTACGGTCAATCGGAGTTCGGGAAGTGGGAGGGGGGGAGCTTTTAAGAGAAAAAAATGGTTTCTCTCGATTTCTCGATAATAATAACACCTGCTAATTTTTTTCTACATATTTTAATTGTACAGACATCACTTTTCCACAATTTTATTATATGTATTGCTTCACAAGCATTGGCAGACGACAAGCGCTTGTCGCCATCCGTCGCGATTTAAACTGAGCGTTCCCACGGTATGTGTGCGTATGGCAAGCACTGGCGAGCGACAAGCGCGCCGATTCCCATGGCATGTGGTGTGGTGAGGCGCGGTCGGATTTGTGAAGCAAACATGTCGTGGGAATCAGGCTTTAACTTAATTTTTATTCACCCGCATCAGTGCCACCTAAAAAATCTTTATATCGAAATTCGAGCAAAGTTAAGAAAATGAGAAATAAGAGTTCTCAAGGATCGTTAGAGATAAGAGGCTTACTATTGACCGAAAACAACATGTGTTATGCCGAACCTGAAACCGCTTCACAACGAGAATTGCGGCTCACAGCTGACCGCGAACGGCATGTACTATCCTGTGAGACCGAAACCTTCAATGAGAGGGTATAACGTCTCACAGCTGATCGCAAATGGCATATTGTACTATCCCGTGAGACCGAAACCCTCACTGAGAGGGAATTACGTCTCACAGCTGATCGCGATCGTCATATTTTATCTCGAGAATCTGAAACTTTTACTCAATATGAAGACCGTTTGACAAATAATAGGGTGCACCATAATATTATTCGATCTCTCGAAGATGAACATGAGCATAAGCAATGACTAGAGTAGGGACGCGAATATTACCATTATTTGAGACAAGAACGATTAATAAGTTTGTTTAATGAAAGATTAAGAATTGAAACTATTGGTCTCTTGAAACAGACGAATAGCGAGAGGCCCGTCTTACTGCAGACAGATTTCGACATAGTCTTAATGACAGAGGTAAACATAGAAGATCAATCTACAAATTCGGTGGTGTGGTCCGACAAATTTAAAAGTGGGTTTGCTTATAACCTCACAATTGATTACCTACAGATCATCTTCTGTATAGGCGATATTAACGTAGTATGTTCTTTTTGTAATGCTTTAAAGTGGAGTAAGGAGTCGGCTTTCGTTTGAAGATACGCCGGAACCTTTGAAATCACTACTTTTAAGTTTTAGAGGAACATGTGCAATCTAAACAGTTCTTAGACAATATTAGCTCTTATAGTATTGCGTTTTAAATGATCCTTTGGTGCTCAACAATTATCAGATGCTCCTTTCATTCTTACTTTTAAGATACAAGGTCAAGTTTATCATTTGATAGGATCCCTTTTGCCTGAAGGCCAACCTAAGTTTCTTTAAATATATTTTGTATTCGACTACGACGAATAATCGAATACAAGAAATCAATATTTCTCGAATTTAAAACTGAACTCATTTCACAATTTGAGAACATGTTAATTCATCAGGTTAATCCGTATATATGCGTTTTAAATCGACATTAGAAGCTTTTCCTCAAGATGGTGATATTAATATAAAATTGGTAATGCCGATAGACGGAAGTCTATCAGCACTCAGGAATTCCCTGAGCGTGTTATAACGCCCAGGCCACAGTATTACAATTTTTCCTACAGTAGGGCGACGAATGTATTTTCGCATAGCAACGGAGGGGATCTCGTGGGGGGTAAAGTGACGCGGGCCACGTACCACAAACATGCTTAGTTTGTGGTACCGAGCGCGAAAGAAAGTCATCGTGTTTTTAGTAAAGTTACTGTGTAAACTAACGTAATTTATTACTTAGGTACATATTCTATAATGGTGCGCTCAAACTGTTAATCTACATTAAATTTAGATTATTATTTTAATTACTAAGAAATGTAGAATTTAAATCACATTCATTCATGTTTTCCTCAGATATTCGATGTCTATGATTTTCGATGATTTTAAGATTTTCTTATCAGAGTATTCAATTTTAATGTAGTTAAATTTTATAAGAGACAATTAAGAACATTCAAAAATAAAGTGTCACGTATTTTTTTTAAACGACGAATGACGAAAAACGACCGAATCGCGGACGAAGTCGCGGGCAACAGCTAGTAAAATATACAAGTGGATGTCATAAAGCTTCCGAGTTTTACCTTCCTACGAGTATAACGACGAAAACGGCTTCTGGAGCTTATCTATTCTAGATCCAGGTCGACATTGAATACTTTTAGTTGACGTTCCTTGACAATACATTAAGTTGTCTTGAAAATAAGAGTAGTCTTCTGCTTCTACGAGTCAGCTAGAAAAAGTGTAATCTTCTTTATGCGACCATATTAGAATACTTCCATTATAATATTTAGATACTTCTTATCCGTTTGTTTTGTTGAAACCGATTTTTTATTAATTTACGCATTGTCAACAGTTCAGTATTAGATTCTGCTGGATATGATTTTTTCAGTTGTGTCGGAAAACAACCCTATCGAGTGTACGGAAATAAATGTTGAACCAGCGTATAATCAGTAGACTTATAATGTATAACGTCATCACCTGGATCCTCTTTACTCTAATAAATTTGATAAACTGACTGTGCAGGAATTTAACATACATTTTCGACGACCTACGTCATAAGGCTTCTTCTTTGTAAGCTTGTTTAATAATTTTGCAATAATGAATGATAATAATACTTAAAATTGGTTGTATTTCGATCTGAATAGAGAAAACGATAACAAATATATTATTATAAGAAGCATAATTATGTAATGTTCATCTTTAACATTCAAAAGGCAGTCTTTTCAATTTCGGCAGCTTGTTCGCCATTTTACACAAAATACATTTTCAAAAGATGCCGGATCCTTTGTTCTGTAACAATGAAAATACTTGAATATAAACTGAGTATCTTATCGTGGAATTTGTTTCTCAGATCCTCGTTGTAAACTTTAGATATAAGTACTGTGAGAGTTATATTATTTTTTATGTCATCTGTGGATTACAACAAAATCCTCCATTTAAACCTCGGCCTCGCGTGAAAATGCTATCCGAGAGACTCATTTTCATTTTTCGACATACTAACTCAAATAATTTTAGAGAGCATAGACCTAAGATTACTGTTAAAGCTAAGCTTGATTATTTAGAGCAAAATATGTTAGGATAAATATTTTAACATGTTGTGTAGCACGCTATAAATAAAAATGTTGAATTATGTAACAATATAATGTACCTATCACAAATTGAATGATTATCAATTATTGCAAAATTAATGTTTATATTAATTATGTTTAAAGGAAAAAATTCAATTTAATTTCAAAAATTCATATATCAATCAAGTTATTAATTTATTAATTTGGAGGATATGTAATTGTTTTAAAAATAAATAAATAGATAAAATCACCTTTGACTTTAGTATAAAAGTTCATATCGTCGAAAAAATGGCATAGTTTATTTTTTATTCTAACATAGCATATTCAAACAAAACCTGGCTTAAACGAAATCATAATAAAGCGTGCAATGAAGCCAAGTATTAGAGGAATTCAGTCAAACATGCTTTTGTCCGTCTACGCAAAGGCATATTGTAGGCATTCTCTCTTGTTCCAATATAGTCAATGGATAGTGGAATTTATATGAAACCGATCGGAAAACATGTGTTCTTATTAGTATGGCATTTCCTTTTAATAATTATGCAAAACAACTGCTTTTTGTGAATGAAATAATCTCATAAGCTTGATTAGCAAAACCACAGTAAGTATATTAATCAAGTTCCTGATACATTGAAGAAAATTGAGAAAATGTTTCGTGTTTTGAGGATTATTAACTCAGTATCTAAAATCACAATATAGTCACTTCGTGGTCCGTTCCATTATCGGTTAAAGTTTATGCGAGATTAGTGAAGCGAATATAACAACCGAATAGATTAACCAACACATTAGTTAAAAACATGTTATTATAGATTTAAAAACTGTTACATTTTTCCGTTGCGAATAATTTCATTTTAAATACTCGTTTTATTTTTTTGTAATAGGTTTGAGTAATTTTGCAGCTTCGGTTACGTCAAGCAAGCACTATTAAGATAGATTAAAAAAAATATTTTTAACATTTTAAGATAAATCATAGGTCGGAAAGTAAAAAAGCAAGTGTTAAATAATAATTCTATATTTCATAAGCCATAAAGGCGCTTCATTTATTCTCTGAAATACTCGTCAACGGCATCCTTTGCCGCTAAATATTTAACGACGATCTAAACTCAGAAATCCCACTATTGGAACGGTTTGTTCCCAAATTCCGAGATATCTGAGTAGAATTATCTCAGCTATCGGATAATATTCTTGTGGGCTCTGTAAATTGCAAACGCTTGGTTCAAAGAGATTAAACCAAAGCACATTAGCGGCTTTACATGAAGAACGTGCATGCTAAGGCTGGTAAACGGTTTTAGATCGAAACTTGCAAATTGAAAACTAGTATTACCCATGTATGTAGCGATTTATACGACGATTGGAGAATATTTGCAGCAATGCAACTTGGGCCTATATCGCTATGTAGTGACACAAAACCGGCAACAGTTATTATGGGATAATGAATTGTTGAAATGAATTAATTCAATGTAATGAAATAACCTTATTGAATGAATACCTTTATTGAATGAGCATTAACTCAAATCGAATAATGAAAAAGATTCCTTTACATGTATGACGATTACAAATAGATTACAACAAAAAACTGATGTTACGATTTACAGAGCTAACACGGAAATGAAAAGGGTAACTTTATCTATTTGCTTTGTGAATGGCAAATTTGCTGTTGCCGCCTACCGGTACATTTCGATTTCAGGAAAATCCAGTATAGCTTGCCGTACCTACTATGGTAAAGGATATTTAGAAAATAGAAGCGAATATATTATATTTTTATATCCAAATACAATTTTAATGACAAAAATAACACAACGCAAATGTCCTCTGTACGCTACAGCGGTGTAAGATAAGTATGTATTCACAACGGTATTTCATATGCATACAGCCAAACCTATTTTAACATCAAAGAGTCAGAAACATTTTATCGCAAATTATACGAATTTTCATTTTCGTAACCTTCCATCTTTCAGACCGAAACAAACATTATTTGATATCATCTTTGTCATTTTAACTTCATATTTTCATTTACAATGGCATATAAAAAACGTTAGTGTAACGAACGGATGGTAATAGGTAACGAACATTTTATGAATTAAAATCTGTTGTTACCATTCGTTTTTAATATACTTAACAAACTGCATACAAAAGCAGTGGATTGTGACGAAAATCGTCAGTTTTTTGAATCGCCAGGTATGTCGACCTATTCAGAATGATATAATATTTCACATTTTTTACTGTGCGAAAGCTATCCAACTGCAATGCATTTTTAAAAACGATTGATATTTCGCAATAACCTCCGCTCACAATCCAGATGGATGGATCCCCTGGCGGTATCAATCATACAGTTTCGCCTATATTGAGTATTAAAAGACAGGCATTGACTATTCAAAGAGAGACTGTACAATTTTTAATAATCCCAACAGCAAAGGTTTTGGCGCAATAACTGTGTGTTGATAAAAGTCATAAAATCTTTGTTTATGAAAACCTCGTTTTAAGCTTTTTTTATGAGCCATCAGGGCAAACAGACTAGCCACTCGACGGTAAGCAAGCTTTTATATTTGTCCGATATAAATCTAAGCACAATATTACGTTGCATCTGGTTCTTACATCCCTACAGACGTCGTATTCTTGCTTTGAGTTTACAAGAATAAAACATAAGAATGTACTTATTACTTTATAAAAGTAGATACTAGTAGCTAAAATGAAATAAAATTTAATTTAAATAAAGTTGAATGTTTATGTTTGGGTGCTTTTTGTTGCATTTAACATGACGGATAGATGTATTATTATCTATAGAAATATAATATTCATCATGATTTATGATTTGATGCAAAGTAAGATTTAAACTTACCATTCCAATAATAATATAAGTTGATATGTAATTTAAAAAGGATCTGTCGTTGTAAACTGAAGAAATCTCGTTATTACGAGTTCATATACCAATGGGAAATAACAGAGACTGATACCATTTCTTGTGACCATCAGAGTGTTAATATGTATTTCTATTTAAATAAAATAGTAAATAAATAATAACGTTTATTTCTTATTCTTTCCCATAGACTTTACATGTTTGACATTATAGATTTATTCTTACAATATCGGTAAAACATTCAAATATGCATACTTAGTCGAAAATCAATTGCCTTCTCTCACCAAATATGTTTCGATACCAAATCATAATATTTGCAGCTAGTAATACTTTACCATTATAAATAACTTAGTGCTATACGATTAACCTGTGTAACGTTCGACGTGTAAGTGATTAATGACCCGACCGGTGCGTCAATGAGCCGTGGAATTGATTCCCGGTAGAAGTGCTGCATTTAATTCGCTAATATTTACCGCAATTTTAATTGTGTATTGTAAAATTAAGTCGATTTCCTATAGGACTTGGTTGTACGTTGTAATGACGTAGGTTTCGTGTAAAAAAATGGTGCGCATCGTTCCTATATCTCGTGTTGACTATTATAGTGTCAACATTTGTATTATATACATTGCACGAAAAGAAGGAATAAGAAACTAAATATACTAAAAATAAAATTATATGTTATTAAAGATATTCAATTATCAATCAATATCAAAGTAATATACCTACTCTATTGAAAATCTATTTGCATAAATTCATTCACACATTTTTAATATAAAATATCTGAGTTTGCTTTAACGTCTTATTATTTTACAATAAGCAAAGAGATCAAAAACAGAAAATTCTTGATAGGTAAGTAGAAAAGTATCGGCGCACCGGTGCGAGTGGCAAACGGAAAACAACATGATTTGATTTGAGATAATAAATCGTAGCGATGAAACGGAGTTGGAAAACCGAGGAAGTGCAGATCAAAAAAATATTGGGTCTTATTTATAACGATAGAACAAACGCATCCAGGAGCATTTTTACACTATATAGGTACAAAAATATGGAAAGCTTTAAATTATATTGATGTGCTAATTGAATAAAAAGCAACGTATTTTTCAGTTGTTATTGTATTGTAAACTATGCTTATTGCTTATCGATGAGAATACAAATCAAGTAGGTACCTAAATAAAAAAGTCCTGAATATCCTTATTTAATGTTACTAGTAGGTAAATCTTCGGTTACAAATAATGTAAAGATTTATTTCTATTGAATTTATTAAAATAATTTATAAAGACATTGTTTAAATAACCTTGAGACAAATGACATTCAAAAATCGGCATGAATAGAAAACAAAAAATAAGCACAATTGCTTCTATCATTGAAATATAAAAGGTGAAACCATTTTATTTAAACAAACATTGCTCGTTTGCAGGCACAAGCAAAAAGAAGCAAAATGTAAAACGCAAATTGGTTTCGAGGTTTTAAAATCGATGTGAGTTACTATTGAGATAGCACAAAAATATTTGGACATTTGAAAACAAAATGTTTTCAACATTTATAACTGCAATTAACAAAGATATTCGAATTGAAAATACGATAACAAAGAGTCTATAACATAAATAAAATTGAAAATAGACAAGTAGGTACTAACCTCACATTCTGTCATCGAGATGTAAAATAAACCTTTGTCATAAAAAATTCACGTATGTAATATTCGTCGTATAATATTTGTCATAAAAATTCACGTAAAATAAACCTTTGTCATAAAAAATTCACGTATAATCCAAAAATCATTACTAGCACTGTAAACTCGTAGATAATAAAATGTCAAATATTATATTATTTTTGTTCTTCCTTGATAACACCCACAGCACTTCTGGGATACACATAATATGATGTGACATAAATACGGGTACGCGTACATATGACGAAGAAAAACGCAAGAATATAACTATAATTTGACAAAAGTTAAATCAGAAAGAGATATTAAGATATAGTTACAATGACTAGGTTTAATGTGTACTACGAATAGTATACACATTGCTGTATGTATGTTTGACGAATTACAGGGAACGTGTTGCATACATTACAAGTGGAAATTGAAGTCAAATAAACACGATAAAATTAGCACCGTATCAACGTGAAATGGAACAATTAAAATTATTAATTGTAGTAAACTATTCATGGAAGAGAAAATTAATATCTTGTTAGATACGCTATGCGGGATATTAATTGTTTCAGTTAAATTTACACGCTACAATTTTGACACCACATAAAGGTAAGGTATCTCATAAACAATTAATGTGTCGATTAAATTAAACGCGAAGTCATCAATATAAGTTATTGCGTAGCAATAAATTAGGAGGGTACAACTATATACTCACTAGAATCCCTTTCACGAAATGTGAAGGTATATTACTATGTAGTATATGTATGTAGTCGTAGTAGATTGTTTTGACATGATGACATGTCAATAAAATAGGTTTTTGTTTCAAAAAAAAATATTCATACAGGCTATTAAAAAGTTGTGTAAATAAACCAAAGATTAATTTATTTTCAAAAGAAATTATGTATTTTAGTAAACATAATTTAAACGCCCGCCCTTTTACCACTCTATGAAACCATCTTAATCTCACAATCGCGTCAAGTAAAATATAGAGGTCGTAATGATTAACCCAATTGTATATTTAAGGTATCTATGTCTGCGATGAAAGCCTCAAGGATCGCGTGCCATGGGAGATTTATCGCTCAATCCGACAATCAGTGAAACGCTTAACTAGCTGACGATAAGGTGTCGACGAATGATTGGCTCGCTCTATTTGGAGATAGGGTATCGTTGTTTCCCCCACACTGTTATTTGTTTTCACATGGTAAAAGATTAACTTTATCTATCCCACAAATTATGGGATAAACGGGTTTAGTGCAAACGGAATGATACCGATTTGGTACCGGGTACGTATAGTACGTATAATAATATTTAAAAGTCTATTAGCTTAATTTCGTATTATTTTAGTAAATTAGTAAACTTAGAAGTTTTTTTTTGTCAGATTCGCTTGAATATAATTTTAGGGTTATAAAAGGAATAAACATAATCAACCAAATCTATTAGATCTAAATAGATCTCTATAGTCTTCGAATAATAAGTAAGTACGTAAAGAAAAATAATAATCCATAAAAATTTTTCTTTACCGCAAAGCTTTGTACAAATATCGCTAGACACATTATTACATGGTCCAACAGCAATAAGTATTAGATATCAAGGCAAAAGGAATCAGTTGCACGTCTCGTTTCTGCTTCAAGTGCCTTCACACGGTGCATTACCCGCGTCCACCGCATTTCAGCTCGTGGGTGGAGTTAATGTCGTCACTTTTCTACTTGAGTGTACTGTTTATTTGTACTAGTGTGGGTAGTAAGTGAAGGTAGCTAGGTACGTAACGGTTCGATGGTTTGGTTTCTTGCAGTAGTGGTTGTTTCGGTTGAAGGAGACAAAAATACAAGTAGTTGCCTACTTTCGTTATTTCGAAATTTCTTTATGAACTAAATATACTAGGACGCATTTATAATGTAAAGTCTACATAAAATATTACTTATAGCTAATTAATAAATAAATTATAGAGACTTCAATGAAACATTGCTTTAAATTTAAGTGTTTTAAACATTAAATAAGCACTCTCAAGATCAACACTAACCCAAAACATGAATGCAACTTAAAAACCCACTTTCGTATAAAAAGTTTTCAAACTAAAATACATAAAACGTTAAGCCGTGCGGAGGTGTAGGTAATCGTAACTTTCTGCATCCTTTCGCGGGTAGAAATACAAAAGGTGTAAACGAGGGTTGGAGCTGTTATTGCCGTCGTTAGCTGAAATTCCACCTTCAAAACACTGCGTCAAATATGACCCATAAAAATTGGGAATATTATTTTTTGACGATTGCGTTTACAGCCGCGGTATGAATATTAGAATTTGTAGCTCGTTTTATAGAAATGGCAGCATGTTTTTATACAGTGGATGATAATATTTTTACCCAAATTTAGTTTGCGTTACGATATGGTGAGAGTTATTGTGTGACAAGGGTTTTAAATACGTGTTCAAATAAAATGAAGTTCAATAGCGTATGAAATGGTTTTGCCTACGTAGTTATGTGCAGTAATAATTAAGTCGATTCATTTAAAGACTTAAAGGAAATAAATATTAACTTTTTTGTACAGAGAATTTGATGTAATGTTAGATTCATATTTTATCAATTGGATTAGTTGTTACATTAGTTTCATACTAACTATTTTGTCTCCACTTTGTTCTTTCAAAATATTTCATGAGGAATCATCAAAAGCCTTTCTATTAAAACCACATTGAATGTATGGAGTCCCTAAAAAAATATTCATGTTGATATACAAGCTGATATTGTGAAAGCAATTCTTTATAGTGAGGTTGTATTAAATATTTCAACAATTCATTTGGGAGCTATAACGTCATGCGCGACATTCATCTGGTCTGAGCATTCAGTTGAACAAAACAAACTGGCAATAGAAGAGATTTCCCAAGAGAGTGCTATGCGACTTTTCATATAATATGTACAAATAAACAATGCTGCAATTATTATATAAGTCACAGATACAACGCGTAATTCAACGCGTTTCAAACCCTGTACATATTGAACACGTAGTACCTATACGGATACGTTCATCAGTTACTTCGTTATATTTTTAGCACTATCACATATTACTAAATAAATACTAAGTAAGTAATGGTACCATTACTCCTTTCTAAAAAAATCAGGCACTTACTCAAGAACATACATAATGTAAGTAAGAAGATTTCTTACTTACATTATGTATGTTCTTGAGTCAACATAAGTAAGAAATTATCCATTACTAGCCGCGCTCCGCGGTTTCACCCGCCTGGCTCCCCTTCTGTTGGTCTTAGCGTGATGATAATATTATGTAGCCTTCCTCGATAAATGAGCTATCCAACACCGAAAGAATATTTCAAATCGGACCAGTAGTTCTCGAAATAAGCGCGTTCAAACAAACAAACTCTTCAGCTTTATAATATTAGTATAGATTTTTTTTACAAGTGCAAGTTATAGGTTAGATGCTGCTATAATGTAGTAAACTTTTGTTCATAAGAAAACAATATTAAATTACATATTTAGCAAAGGCTGGAAAATAATTAATTTTTGCCAATAAAATACTCCGTGTACCCATTGACCACCGAGCGGCCCGATCGGGCCGCGACACAATAGATTTTCTATTGTGTCTGTGATTCCGGGACTGAGGGATTCTAAAAGATCATAAGTACGCTATACCTACGTAATACAAAAACGCTCTTCTAATAATAATTGAACAAAAATAAACCTTTGTATTTCACGAAGCAATATCACAATATTACGGTAAAGCTGATGAATGTTTATTGGATTTAATTAAATTGAGCCGACGTTCACAAAAACATTATACGCTAGGATTGATCCTATTATAGTAGGAATCATAATTGATAATACAGAAACGATTCTGTTAGAACATTGTATTAAAATTGCATAGGAATTAATAATCTATATAGAAAATGATTATTATATACACAAAATATATAATAATTCAAATATCATGATTTTTACTATAAAAGCTGACCACGTCGCATACAACCATTATTCGTTTTTAATAAGACATAGAATTCGAGAGACAAACTGCAAGAAAGAAAAGCACTTAGTTCTGAAACTTTGATAATCCGACACTACAAAGCTAGAATCTTCAAATAACTCAACTTCCGAATCAGTACTTTTATACTCTTTGGGCAAACTGAGAACCCGCTTTTGTAAACGTGATGATTAAAGGTAAAATGATATGATCGAATGATATTTCGTTCTTATCCTACTACCGATATACTGCCGTACAGAAAAAAATATTACCGAAGTTAAAAAAAGTTACAGCAAAATATAAAAATTTGTCAGACGCTTCTATACCTATCGTTGCTTTTATAAAATAAATAAAGGCAAAATATTATAGAGAAATTATACTATAGAAGGTTATTTATTCGAATTAAAATTGGTGTCACAAACGAAGTGAAAAGTCCCATTCAACTAGAACTTGAAAATGTATCGCAAGCAATAGTGTAAAGAGCACTTACCATACATCATGTTTTATGTACGAGTATGTGGATTCTATCGTATAATTTACTCAGTGGTGGATCTTCAAGCGCGATAGCTGATAAATTGACGCGAGATGTACGTGACGCGTCCCCGCAAGCGATTGCTTGTAGTCTGAGATATGACTGCGTTGCTTCATCTGAAACTGCAAATAACTGGAAATTTGTACGTTGCACTTGAAACTGTGTTTGTGCTCAATCACAAGGCAACATTACTAGGTTAAGCGGAATAGCTGATGTGCTAATGTTATTAAAGGAATGTAGGATTCGGATATACCTGTAATAAACCTATTATCGGTGGCTGTGAGTGATACGTAGAATTTCAATTTTACGAGTGTGATGCACAATTATGAGTACCTTACTATGTTAACTTGCTCTTTCCAAGTGATATAATTATAGCACTATAATTTTACAATGAAGATATTGACAGCTCGTTGTTAAAAAAAAAATATTGTTACAACAACAAGATAACTAACTCTACATACCCAAGACATATACCTACGCTTTATGCTTATCAAGTTATCAATATTTCAGTATCGATTTTACAACAATTATTGTAATAGTAATGTAATAATGTGATTTAGTAATGTTGTTTGAGAAATTTTTAAAGAATAGAAAAAATTTGATCACGAGGCGTGATTCGATCCTGCGTCTTCTTCAGCCTTACCGGAGCGAACGACGCCTGATCCCTCAGCCACCTGTGATCCCGCTAGAGCAAACTATAACAAAAAAATTGTATTAAAAACAAACATGGCATAAATTTTGTAAAAAAGAAAATATATTTTTTTTAGTTCGTTGTCTCTTAAGCTATGTAGTATCATGCTGAGTCAACGGTGTCGCAAACATGAAAACTGACTTGTGCGGTTGGACAATAATTTGATGTTTGATGTGGGCAGACACCGAACGAGTCAGCTTTATTTTGGATCTAGTGCGAATTGATTTTTGATCAGTCACCCCGTTATTTTCGAATAAAACTAAGTAAGTGCATGAAATAATGAGTATTATTATTATTTATATCATGAGGGACTTGATATAAATTTTTGAATGTTGTCATTTCCTACTGATAAATTGAATGTAGTCGCTCTTAATTTAAATCAATATTGTTTAATTAAGAACAAAAGTAACGTCATATTATATTATTATTTCTGTAAGACTTGCTGTAGATAATGGGTATTAAATCCATGATAAATTGTAAATTAACTTAATAAAATGGAACCTTTACAAATACGGTTTTTGAACACATCACGATGTAAGACCACCAGTTAAATTATTTCAGTGCAACGAACGTAAAAGTCTGTTTTGTATCCCATTACGAGGCTGAGGTCTGCGCATTCAGCCAATTTCAGCAATGTAAATAAGTAAAAACGAAAATGCTGAATAAAAGTAAGTTATTTTTAACATAGAAACGAACCTAAGGTTATACTAATGATATAATTTAGGTGGTAACCTATTAAAAACTCGAATTTCTATTACCCGAATCTTAAAACCCCGAAAACGGTTGTTAGAACTTTTAAAAGACAGATGTAATGAATGACAAATTTTTAAAATTCCTTTTTTAATTTCCCAGATGAATCAATTTCCAGATGCACCAAAACCAGATTTTTAAAAAGTATTTTTTTGTTTCCCGTATTTTCATAATACAGATCTCATTATACCAGATACTCAAAATACTTTTTTTTGTTTCCCATCGTACCATTTTCCAAATAAACTATTGCCAAATTTTCATAATCTTTTTATTTGGTTCCCATATAATCGTATAACAGATAAACTATTGCCAGATTTTCATAATCTTTTTATTTGATTTCCATACAATCGTGATTATACCTTTACTATCGATTGAAAATAAACATTGTCAGTAAGTAAATTTATTGTTTTACTTGTCCATTACAGACCAGTTTTAGTGTCAAAGTCGACTCAGTAGGTTAGGTTTGAAATACGACCCCCACGCTAGAACCGACTCGCTATTGTTTTACTTGCCCATTACAGAAAGGTTTAAGTGTCAAATTCGACTCAGTAGGTTAGGTTAGGTTTGAACTGTTACCCCCCATGCACGAGCCGAGCGAGCGAAGCGAGCGTGCCGCGGCAGCGGCCGGCGAGTGCCAGAACCGACTCGCTATTGTTTTACTTGCCCATTACAGAAAGGTTAAAGTGTTAAAATCTATTCAGAAGGTTAGGTTAGGTTCGTGCTGCGTCCCCCTGGAAGGAAAACGTTTTGCTGGATATCGTTTATTTGAATTTCAAAAATCTGGACATCGTTTGTCTGGATATCAATTAACTGTATTTCAAAAATTTGTGTTTTAAAAATCTGGCTTTCGTGCATATGGATTACGGTCATCTGGATTTTGTGCATTTAGATTTCGTATGTCTGGAACTCATTCGTCTGGATTGTAAAACGTCGTACAAATAAAGAAATGGGCAAATGAAATTCGGAGTTGCGATTATATGGCAAACAAAACTTCGAAATTTTTAAATTCGGGGTTATGAAAAAATGTCCAAACGTTTTCTGGATTATGATATTCGGAATATTAAAATTCGAGATTAAGATAGGTAACCAATTTAGGTATAAGTATTAGTATAGTATTATATTATATCTATGGTACATATTACGTAGACTAAATTGATCCATTGATTTGATTTTTTTACCATGCAGTTTTTTTTTGTATGAAGATTTTTTGTGATAGGACTTTTCGAAACTCGACTTGAGCTAAATATACAATCTTCAAAAAATTGCTCTTTCCAGTTATACTAAGATTAAGCTCTCTTTTTATTTGTTTTATTAAGTTTTCTTGACATTTAATATCCATTTTATTTGGTAGGTACTGAGACAAAATTACCCAGATATATATCGTCTTCGATAACTCCATGTCATTAGTTTTACTACGAAATCATTATCAAGTTTTCAGGAATTTTAGTCTTGTCATATCCACTATCCAAATCTATCGTAGACCGACCGTAGAATATAATAACATTTTTCTAGATAAATAAAAATATATTTTGTGATTTATTTTATAGAAATAAACAATAACGCTTTACATCGATACAGGATGCCGCCGCGACAGCACTCATTACTCGTACACGTTTATGAAATCTACGTTATTTGTATTTATTAAAAGAAAATAATATTGAACATAAAAGTTCAATTTCAAAACAATTTTATAAAACAAAAATAATGATTCACGAGAAACGTTAGATCGTTAATATTTCAATTTATTTCATAACAGGTACCTCATTAGTACATAGGTAGATATGTATATTAAAAATAATTGAATGTTACGTTCAAATATTTTGCCAAATGATGTAGTTAGTTAAAAATAAATGTAGATACATTGTACGCAATTACCTACATCAATCATCATCAATACATATAAAAAAATTCTAGAAAAGTGGTGTCTGTACAATGAAAATATGTAAAAAAAAATTAGCAGGGGTTATTACTAAATCGATCCCAAACCCAAAACTGTTGTTAAAAAAATTTTTGTCTGTTTGTCTGTTTGTCGGTTTGTCTGTTTGTCTGTTTGTCTGTATGTTTGAACACGCTAATCTCAGAAACGGCTTATCCGATTTAGATGCGGTTTTCACTAATATATTGTGGTAAGCTTCATTTAACATTTAGTGTTTATTTCATGTCAATCGGTTCATAAATAAAAAAGTTATGACCATTTAAGTAATCACAGCGAACATTTGCTAAGGCATTCTATACATGAATTACTTTATTACGTAAATTATACGCTAAAGTTATTCCTTGACATGTCCAGATGATCATATCGAAAGTCTCCAAGCGTGGGGGGGGGGGGTGGTTATGCTGAGGGGGTAGTAGGGGGGGTCAAAGGACCTTTATTTAGATTTTTGCTCATAAGTCTAAAACCTGCACAAATAGCATTATGGTTACTTCTAGGTAAATTTTCTATATAAAAGGTCTTTGAAATTATGTCGTAGGTATTATATTTTTAACCCCCGACGCAAAAAGAGGGGTGTTATGACCGCTATGTGTGTATTGCGTGTCTGTCTGTGCCACCGTAGCTCGCTAACGGGTAATACGAAATAGATGCGTTTTTTTGTTACATTAGTTGTTTATTATATTATATAGGGGTGAAAAAAACGCATGTTAGTTGTTAATGTAGGTTATACCCAAGTGATATATCAAATGAAAATAGACGACATGTCAGAAACAATTAGTAAAATTTTATCAAAATCGGTTCATCCATTTATTTGATATAGGGGTAAAAGTGGGAATAAATAAATGAATTTTATCAAATATACTCAAGTGACGTATCTAATGAAAGACATGACGTGTAAAGTACAATAAGACATATTTTATCAAAATTGGTTCATCCATTTATTGGATAAAAGTGGCAATAAAAGTTGTCAAATATACCAAAGTGGCATATCAAATGAAAGGGCATGACCTGACGTGAGAAGTATAATGAGGCATAGGTATTTAATCAAAATCGGTTCATCCATTTATTATATAGAGGGGTAAAAGTGGGAATGAAAAAAACGAATGTTGTCTGTTATACCCAAGTGATATATCAAATGAAAAAAGACGACCTGTCAGAAACAACAAGTCAAATTATATCAAAATTGGTTCATCAATTTATTTGATATAGGGGTTAAAGTGGGAATAAATAAATAAATTTTATCAAATATACTCAAGTGACGTATCTAATGAAAGACATGACGTGTAAAGTACAATAAGACATATTTTATCAAAATTGGTTCATCCATTTATTGGATATAGGTATAAAAGTGGGAATAAAAGTTGTCAAATAATATACCCAAGTGGCATATCAAATGAAAGGGCATGACCTGACGTGTGAAGTATGATGAGGCATATTTAATCAAAATCGGTTCATCCATTTATTGATTTATAGCGGTAAAAGTGGGAATGAATAATCGAATGTGGTCAAATAATATATATACTCAAGCGGCATATCAAATGACGTGTGAATTACAATTAGTCATGTTTTATCAAAATTGGTTAATCTGTTTATTACATATACAGGGTGTCCCACTGTTGGTATACTAAGCTCAGAGGAGGTTATAGTTTTGCATACACTGAGTACGTAAAAAATACTTATAAAATTCCAGACGCATTTTTTTTTCAAATAGATGAATTCTTAAAACTCTATGTGAACACCCATAACAGGCAACCCGCCCAACTTTACCACCAGCACGTGACCTATCGTTTAAGATTATGTTTTCATAGACAAAATGCCCACATTAGAGAAGCGGTATATGCCGGCTGCGCGAAGCTAGAGATGAAAACATGGATTTTCAGGAAAAAATTAGCAAAAATTTTTTGACGTAATTTTGTTGTTTAAGTATTTTTTACGTGATCAGTGTATGCAAAACTACAAGTCCTTTCGCGCTTAGTATACCAATAGTGGGACACCCTGTATAGGGCACCTTAGGGGTGATAGTGGGGATAAATAATCCAAATGGAGTACCAAACGAAAGGATATGACATGTACATAATATATAGGTATGATTAGACATGGTTTAGATCAAAATCGGTTCTGCCATTTACTAGGGGTCAAAGGGAAAAGTTGAAAGTCTGTGAAAGTAGAAGGAATACGGGAGCGGGAGAATAACCACATCCTGGAAATTTTGAACTCTTCTGTACCTAATTTTTATAGCTCAGTTTCACAGACATAGATAGACTACGCAAGTACCGCGATCTGTATGAAAACCAAGCGTGTCATATTTTTTGTACTGACCTTGACGCGTTATGACGTCACGAGCGCTTTTTAGTGATGGTAATATCATTTTACGCTAAATCGATTAGGACGCCACTCGCGCGGCGATTCTAGTATCGTCCTATCCCATCGAAGTAAATCGAAAGAAATCAGATCAAACTAGATCTATGTCTAAGAGGTAATTAAATAAATGAATCGTAATCGATTACTAAATCGATTCAAGACAGAAAAATGATAATTACCATAGACAGAGGAATGATAAAATAAATTTATAAACCTTTTAATATTCTAACAAGTAAACTAATGTGTTTTAGCTTTTTCTTACATATGCCCATTGAGTTACCGTGTACTACGTACTAGAGAGGCCATCGAAAGAAAGTAATGAAACTGTCAATCAATCAATCTTTATGTCCCGTTGCATCAATCCATTTTTCTTTTATGTTCGGGTTACTTGGAAAACTGAAAAAACAAACATAGTCTAAGCAATAAGGAGTTTTGACAAAAAAAATCTATGCCTTTTTTTCTGAAAAATTGCTCCTTCAAATTATCATTTTTCTGTTCGATTATAAAATCGATTAGAATCGAGAACTGTTGCATCAAATGAACATCACTAACCACAAAATTGGACAGAAAAATGAGAACAGAAAAATGAGAAGACGCTATACATTGCTTGTTATCATACGACTCGATCTTTACCGTGCCAAGTAAAAGCCGCAATGTATTCCGAATCATTTCGTATGATTTGGTATCCGTGTTTGTCACGATCGTTTTCCACAGATATTCTTTATTTGATTTTAAAATAAATAGTGCATATTCTGATTAGAAAATTACTTACCGGTGGAAGGAAACATCTATGCTAACTCGGCCACTCACAGCTGTGGAGTTTCTACAGTTTATAACGGCGCAATTCGGCATTTTACTTTATTCAGCTTCACGTCTTTCCTTGGCGAACTGCAAGCGCGGACTGAGTGTAGGCCAGCGTCAAGTAAGTTTCATAATCTTAGTTTGGACACGGGAAGTACATACACTCGCTTAGTCTATCTTGATACATGTCCGTGCTCAGTTTAGTAATAAATTTTACTAACAGTTCTTTTGTGTTCTTATTTATTTTATTTCTTAACTTTATAATAATGTGTAAGTACTTACAATTTAGTTGTATATGATAGTACGTGTTTCAAGACGTGTTTACACAATAATTGTGTGTTAAGTAGTAACTACTATGCAGTCACTATTCCACGCGGACGAAGTCGCGGGCACAGCTAGTACATAATATTAATAGTCGGTAGGAATCCTACATAAACCACGGTTCCTTCCCCACAGGCATGCAAGATTTCCTTACTTTAAAAAAAATCATATACATCGTATTGACAAAAATATATATTCCTTTTATTTTTCTTCAAAAAATAGTAAATATCTATCTAATGCAGTAGATATACTTATGCATAAATATATTTTTGTTAGTAAAAAAACGTTTAAACGATGGACGATCATAACATAAAATCATTTTTATATGTACCTACTTAATTATTGAAATATATACAATAATAACATCTGCTCTAAATTCTTGGAAGCGATTCTTGTTAAAATTTACAAGGTTCATATTCAAATATCCAACATCTATTTGTTTTCATTTTGCTTTCCAGCTTCTTTATTTAAGAAGTAATTTACAATTTCTGTGGGTAATGTGAATATTTATTGTAACATAACATTTCCTATTATCACTATACCTACATAATGGATTTTAGTTGTTTTTGTTAGAAAATTTACACATTCTTTATGTTCACTGTCCAATCGAAGTGCATTATGATTTTATTATGCACTAGCTGTGCCCCGCGGTGTCGCCCACATTGCTCCGCTCCTATTGATCTTAGCATGATGATTTTTATAAGCCTATCTCGATCAACTGAAAGTATTTTTCAAATCAGACCCGTAGTTGCTGAGATTTTCACGTTCAACCAAACAAACTCAGCCTAATAATATAAGTAGAACGTACAAATATGCTACTCTCATTATGCCTGGTGGCTCTGACGTGTCCAAATGTGTATATTCAATCGAGATTCATTATAATTTTACTATCCATATCAATTTATTTTTTTAAGAATATACTCAAAAAAGAATCCATATAATTTATTCCATGCACATTCCGTTTCAATTTTAACTATAAAATGCAATACAAATGCAAATGTTGGTGTCGTCACGTACTTGATTTAAAATCAACAGATGCTCCAGCCGCCGGTCAAATCATTGCAATATAAAATTAATTTACATAATTACAGTGGCATTTTAACTGCCATTAATTAATCTTAATTTCTTACACAGTTGTATTATTTAAAATAGAGATCAGGAAATTGTTATTTCTGTTGTTTTTTTAAGTTGCGTTTACGCATACCCATGGTCCCCGGGAAACAAAAAAAAATCGAAAAGGATTTCAGACTCCAACTACCCATAATGCAAACTTGTGTCCCCTGAGCCGCCATTAGTAGCGGGTTCGCGGGTATTATTAAAAAAATCGTAAACCCATCAGTAGATACACGTAGTTAGTTATAAATGTACAAGTAATGTATCATTATTATTGTCCCAGTTATCTTTATTAAGTAATACCCAAGATGTGACATACCTACAGCAAAACAAATATAAATAAAATTTGTTAACATGAGGAAACATGAATAAACTCTTTAATGAAGTAGAAAACTCTGAAATTCAAATCTGCACACATAAGCACAACACAAACAAGCTGAATTGTCATTTAAAAGCATAGAATTTCTAAAAATATACGACACTCTGACACTAAGTAAGAGCCTAAAAATGATCCTTGTCATGCTACAACCCGTCATTCTGTCCGTTCGTTACTTAATTCCTTGTACCGTCCCTACATACGAAAATATCATTGGATTACACGCAGCGCAAATAATGATTGACGCTTTGTGACCAAAAATATGGAGTTTTCTAAGTACAAACGTTGATGCTGAAAGCTTTTAAGTGTAGCTTTGAAATATTGAAAACGCGCTAAAAATAATCATGTTGCAGTAGAACGGAAAACAATGCAGTAGATTTTGTACCTACTACGTTTTTAATTTTTGCCTTAGCAATCAATAATTTTGTACATTTTGTTTCATCTTTGATTGAACTGGTGCAGTTGCAGTGGTAAGGTGGACTTACTTTGATGGCACATTATTATTATTGATGTGGTCATAGATTCCATAACCTAAAACTTCGACATTATAATATTGTCACGTCTAGACAGTCAGAGATATTTAACCTGTAGTGTTAATGTTGCACTTGCCTCAATTTATAATAATAACTAGCGGACCGCCCCGGCTTCGCCCGTGGTACCTACATGTTTAAACTATCCTATCTCTCAAGTTGGATCGAACTGCACATGGTTTACGTATTTTATTATAATCGGTTAAGTGGTTTAGGAGTCCATTGAGGACAAACATTGTGACACGAGATTATACCTACCTACCTATTTCTTAACTTGAATTTTCTTGCATGCATTTAATTTAAGAAAAACAAGAATTTTTTTTAAAACTAATATAATATGAAATGAGGCCACATCAAGTTCTGTAAACTTCTGAAATCTTAAAGAGGTCTAAGAAAACTGCCGTAAAGTGACTGTTTTTAAGGTTATTTCTAAATCACGAGTGTACCAACGACGTTGTTACTTTCGAAGGTAAACGTGAAACTCGGGCCAAGTTCCCATCTAATTAGCTAAGTTTATAAATTTGTTACCTATTTGGTATAATAAGTACCTCAGAAAGGCGGCAGGAGAGATCCCTACAATATTCTCTCGTAGCTTTTACTTTAAACCATTTAAAACTTCGCAAACAACATTTAAAACTAATGCTACATAATTTACCTTTAAATAATTGTAGACTTGATCATTTTATAACCGAAACGTTTTAGTAGAATTTTGCTAAAATTTATTCAGAATTTAATTAAATCGATTTAGGAACTTCAATCTATATGATTTTGAGGTCGAAATATCATAAATAATAAATTAATCAATTAATTTCTACATGACCTTCTTGAAAACGAACTTATTTCTTGAAGATTACCTACTAAATCTATTTTGAGTAGTTTTAGATTTTTATAGAAACAAAATGGTAAGTTCTATGTTCCCTGAAAAGGAAAGTAAGAGATTTATAATATGTACATTGAAGAATTGACGATGTTTATATTACAATTTGTAAAAATAAAGACACTTCATCGATTTATTACAGAAGAATGTGTTCTCTTGTTTGGTACTTACATTGAGTACAAAGAGTGAATATAAAAGATTTTGTATTCAAATATTAATAAAACACTAGTTTTGTAAAATTGTTTCTATCACTTGAACAATTAAAAAACATCAAAAATAATAAAACCGATTGAATTTTTCGCTGTACACGAAGAAGCATTTTATGCTTTGGTAAAAAGGATTGAAATTTGTTGACAAAAATAAATATATAGTGAAATGATAAAACTTTAAGTGAAATTCTCTTAAATATTTCAGAGGATTACCTTCTGCCTCGTAGCAGAGGTCAATGGGGACGTCGTTATTTCGCAAATAATGATGAAAAATATATTTTAAAAAGCTTTCAAGCAATAACTCGTCATTAATTTATTTGTGAAAGCTTTTGATACAGATATCAAATAATTAAAAGTAAATAAAAATATTTATATAAGAGGGTATAAAAATAATGGGTATCGAAGTAATTTGGTGAACAAGCTAACATCGAATATTTTGGGTTTATAGAGAAGTTGAATGATCACAATGTTCAAATCATTATATTATGTATTATAGTATTAGTATCAGTTAAACTGTGGTTAAACTAAGCTTTTCATTTGACGAAACAATAATTATTCTACTTCAACATTGCGTTCACCTTGATCTGCATTATTTCATACTTTAAATATCGTGCATTATAATTTAATCTTTGGCCTTTCAACACCAGTAGATATAAAAACTTTGTTTCCCTAATCCTAACATCGATTAATTGAAAGAAGTCCATTAAGCAAAACCTCTTGGAAGAGAAAAAAAACCTTTTCACACGATTTTAAATCGTGCGCCTTCCGTTTATCCAATAAAAGAAATTCTCGGCCCTTTTAATTGAATTTTTTGGGCTTGACAGGTATTGATCGCCACAGGTTTTCAATGGGTACTGTTTTATTTCAAAAATACTTAACTCCTGGATAATAAATCACGAGGAAAGTGAAAGCCGCTTTTAAAGCCTTTCGAAGACCATAAATCATAGAGCGAATGAGGCGCTACCGAACACACGAGTAAAGGAAGTTACACAAAACATGGATTTATGCTGTGTAATTATGTGTTATTGTATGTTGTTTTAACGTTAGCACCGACTAGTCTGTTTAACACAATTTGCTGAAGTGAAAAGGTAATCTATCACCTATTATTTGACGCAGAAAAAAAAAATTTTGCCTTAATTAAATACCTAAACATCTTACACAACATTCGCTTTAGCCTACATCTTTTTTGAAGGTGCGAATTCAGTACAGAAATATGCCTACCTATAAATAATAGGCTTACCTACCCGTATGTCAATTGGCATTTACAACAAAGCTATAAACTTTTAATTAAGCACTCCAGCTATAAATTAGTTTCAAGGGACGCCCTACAGGCCATGACCTTCCACTGGCCTTCCACTAGGTATAAGCTCCTTTAATTAATTTCGTTTTGAGATGATTGAAAGAGGTATTTCAATGGATATGTACTGAATTTCAATTTCTGTAGACTATAATCCCGTATAACAAAATATATATCTATATGTCCATAAAACTTTAATAATTTGTAAACGGAATGTTTTATTATCTATGTACACAAAAGCTCAAATTCCAAACATAGAACGTAACCAATCGACCAGTTAATAACATTCCGCAGGTACACGCTAATACAAACTATTTTATAATTTGAAAATGGAATATTTCCGTTTATTTTTTTAATTCTCTGCGAGCATGGAGCGTGCGAGCGTTGGAAACAATTTCAGTGCAGTTGAACATGTTAAACTGACCCGCCCTAAAAACTAGTAAAACAGTTAACCCCTTGTGGTGAGTTAAGCCACAGCGCCACATTATAAACTGAACAACGGGATAAACTAGCACCAATTTTAACTCGCTTTGAACATAGGGTGTTTAGAACATAATTTCAAACTCATGAAGTTTGTAAAAGTTATTATCATGTCACATAGTTATTATTCATTAGATTTCACTGGACACTAGGTTGTTAAATGACCATTAAGTAGAGGTGGAAAGTTGATTAGAAAGCACGTAAATTAATATCTAAAACAAATCAATTACTTAAGTGCATAGTATACGCACCTAAGTTTCAATTTTAATAATTTTATAGCATCTAGTTGTAATATCAATATATTGTAACTTGTATCAAAATATTAAAATAATAGATACCTTACTACGATATCACAAAACATTTTTTGTATCCGTAATCGTAATATAAATTATTCTTCAATTGAAGTACATAATTAAAAATAATATAAACAAATTAGAAGAGATGAATCCTATTTATGTACCTACACGACATCGATAATTCGTTATCAAGTATCTATTTTCAATATCATTTATCGTTTTATTGGAAAATTGGGATAATTTTAGAATACGTAGGTAGGTACATATTTTATTATTTAGATGATAAAAATAATTCTAACATTGAATTGGAACAAATTAAAATCAAAGAAACTGAATACAATGATTCTGATATAATATTTTTTACAAATATAGGTTAACGAACTAAACTGTACCTACAAATACAGGCATGCGTATCTTCTTTAATATTAAAATAAAATTTAAAAACAACAAGTATACAATAATCTCTAATGTTTATTAATATACATTAAGAAACTAAAAGGTAACGTATTTCCTATTCAGAAACTATTAAACCAACACACCTATTTACATTCAGCCTATGTGGGTTCACTCAAAAACAAACAACAAATTTCGTATAACAACAAACACTCGTCGTAGCCATAAATCATTGTAGCATACGCAAACTTAAGTAAAATAAACATCGTGCGAACTAATTAGTGTGCAAAATTCATGCGGGACCAAACAGGGTAATATGAGAGAAGTAGAGTTTGATGTTGAGCTCACAAAATTAGGCAAGTTTAGGGCCAAAGTCGACCTCGAGAGTAACAAGTTAATTTAAACTGCCCGAGTAATTTGTACAGGACCGTGACATTAATTCAATTGCTTTTGAGGTACAAAAACGAGTGAAAACATTAACGATACAAACAAAAATCACGTGGAATTTTTTAATGAAATCTGTTGATGTGGAAATTTAATTCAATAAGGATTTTTAAAAAGCGGTCAAATTACTGTTTTTCCTGTTCCAGGGTTATGAATATTTTGCTTTTAAATGATATCACAGTTGTATCGTTTTCCAATAAAATAATATATTATCAATTCCCAATAATTACCGTATAAATTTCGTACTGTTTCGCATTAAACACGGAAATAATCTCAAAATAAAATACAAGTTAGTATTAATTTACGTGCTTTCTAATAAATTGTAATATAAAATAATACACAGGCGCGATTTGTACGGCTCGTAGCAAAGGACAAGAAATTCATGCTTCAAGTGTAAGTTATAATGCGATAATATTTCTCAGTTATCTTTGAAACAGTACATTATCCCTCACAGTGCATTCTGCTGAATAGGATCTTTCATTGTATTGTTGGCTACACCAAGTTTAACATAGCACTAGTTCACGTACAGAAGATTTGTCACACAATGCATTGTAGTTTAGTCATTGTCTTACCCGTCTTTATATAAATTTACAACGTAGCTTTGTGACTATGTTGCAGCTGATTATTTATTGTATTAACATAGGTAAAATTAAGCATTACAAGTACAAGGTGAAAGCCTTAAATAATTTTTATCACAGTTTTGAGCGACTTTGCAAGCGTTTGATATGAGGTAATCTTATGAGTGCGTGGTCGGCGTCAACTTACTTTTTTCATCAGCCAAAATAATAACTTGTAAAATTATTCCAATAACGAAATATGTTCGTTTATGCGAGGCCCTCAATCATTTTAAAATAATTTATATTAATAATAAGCACGTAATAAGTGTTAATTTCAAAATCAAAAGATAATTGACAAATACATTATTCTAATAAAAATTAATCACTGAGCTCAAGTTCAAGACGTCGCAACATTAAAATCCTATAAGCAATTAAATGAGAAAACAATCTTCTTAACCTGCCACAATTGTACATTTCATCAAACATTTCAAATAGATGGAGATAAACTTTCTCTTGATACAGACCAATTTCCTACCATATAATTCAATTTGCTTTATCCCTTTCCGAGAAAACGGCGGTATATTCTCGTCGATAACTAAATTAATAATTTCGAATGACGCCATTATTTTGACGAGATTCAATCTTCATCCCGGCTGTAGCTTCCTCTCGTACGATATCTTGAAAATGGTATGAACAAGATCGTTCACAGTA
>CAJQZN010042507.1:0-16862 GCA_907164685.1 Colias eurytheme | reverse complement strand
CTGCAGCGGACCGGCTGGAGCGCGGCCCGGCGACGCCGTGAGGTCCGGCGCCGCTCGCCCATTCTCCTACACAATGTTATATAGATTAAGATTTAAGTATAGGGGATCTAAGTAAAGGAGAGTATTGTATATAGTACTAGGTTCAATAGCTTTGAGTGGGTTGAGGTTAGGCGCAAGTCGATGCGAATGTAAAATAACGACTGTATTAAGCGCCAGGTGACAGTAGTGCTAAATTTAGCCGGTCCAAGTAAGTATACTTATGAAGTAATAAACCTATTTTTCAACTTAAAGGTTAGTAGATTAATATCATCTGTATCAAGATCTGCCTTAATGCTGTTCGGAGAACGTGTAGAGTGAAAAATGATATAATCTTGTTTAGTTAAGCATAATATCGAAATATATAGCTATTCATAGATATAACTGATATTTTGTATGTAAATGTTTATATTTTTTCTATCATATTTTCAGAAAAAATAATCAATGAAAAGCATGAACATTAAGGATAGCATTACCGATAATCAACTGCATTATTTTTTATACATATTTTCAGTATTTCCAATCATGCGACAGCCTCAGTGCAATTCGTAATTCAAATAGTAAAATAATTTAGTTATAGTTTCAGTCATAAAAGTCGAATATTGCATGCTATTTAGCGAACCATTAAATGAATCAGACTATAAACCCTTGAATAGTATATTGAGCGAATAACGTCGCCTTTAATTTAAAAATAAATATATTAACTACACATTTCTAACAACGCCGTTTATTTCTGTTGGTTTCATTTGATATTTAGGTATGCCACATATCCACAAGTTTTGCTTTATATAATGCAAGGTAAGCTAATTGTTAAAATCTAATTGTTTCAAGATATCGACTAATCGTACATACTTCAGAAGATTAAAATAAATAAAATTGCATTGTTATAAAGTACATAATAAATTGCCTACATTTTCAAATCATATTTTTCGATGCAGTCGAAGCATCGAAACGAGAAAGATATTATACGATACAGTTACACCAATGCACTGCTTATCATGTTACGTATCTCCTCTTGTACCCGTATAATTCGTGCAAACATTGTACACGATAGAATCAATAGTCGAACTTTATCTAATCTCCTATGTCAGAGGAATGCAATATAGTGGAACACGACCGTCGGAAAAAGGGCTTGTAAACGATAGCCGGGAAGTAGGTCGGACTTTGTTGAAACTTCCGAGTCACAGTTTTATAATCCTGAACGAAATCAGAAACTTATATTATTAACAAAAATCTAAGTTTTGTTGAGCTCATAAAAGTGCATCAATGTTTTTATAAATCAGCTTTCCAAAGACTTTAGGTACTCGTTTATTATCCTTCGCGAATTTCCGCATGAATCGTTGAACGATTAGACGTGAAAGGTTCTATTATTCCAGCAATTACCTATTCCTGGACTTAGTGGAACTAAATATTAAGAGGGATAAATTGTTAATATAATTTGTTATTTTATATTATACTAGCTTTCCGCCCGCGGCTTCGCCCGCGCAGTCAAAGAAAAACCCGCATAGTTCCCGTTCCCGTGGGATTTCCGGGATTTTCGGGTATCAAAATATCTCTATACCAAATTTCATGCAAATTGGTTCAGTAGTTAAGGCGTGATTGAGTAACAGACAGACAGAGTTACTTTCGCATTTATAATATTAGTATGGATAATAACATTTTATCAATAAATATATGTAGCACTAGTAGCCTAGGCACACTTTATAATAAATAAATTTAGTATTGTAACTTTTTCAAAAAAGCTCTATACTCCTAAATATAACAGCTCTACACGCACGAATTGCGAATAAAAAGTAAGTATGCATAAGTAACATGTAAATACCGAGATACATACAAAATACACAGAACTGGTAATTAACTTCCAAAACAAATAGACAAACAGAAGTTAAACGATGACAAATTCTAATATAACTTTGAAACTGTGTTATTTGTCAAGCTTGGGGCCATTTACGAGATAATATACAAGGGGGTCCCCATCTTCCTTATTAGAGAAAACGCTATACCACAAAACCAATATTTAGACTAGTGACTTTATTTCAATAAGGTAATATACTAAATTTTTTAATACCATTATTAATAGATAGATAGACTTAAAAATAAATAAAATGTTATCATGACTCGGCATCCGACACTACCTTTATGTTTCAAAAACATAATGAAATACATAACAAATTGATATCAATTTAAAGCCTTATTAAATAATAAATAAAAAGCTTTTCATTAAAAAATCTAGTGTAACGTTATATGTACATATCTTGAAAATATATTTGGCAATGAGAGCTTTCTATCGGGCTAACCGTCAGCAAATCAATTCACTTTAAAACAATGAAAGAGAGACCTTAACACAACAACAAGCTATCAATGGCCCTGATAGGAAAATAGGTCAAAGCATATTTTATTCCTGCTGTTTCTATGAGTCTTTAATACCACCATTTTAAAAGGCACTTTTTCGAATCGCACAGAAAATATGGGTTACCCATTTTCAAACAGTCTTGATTACTCATTCAACTGCAAAAATAACGTGGATTTAAGCATAACCGGGAAATGAAAAGCTGTACTCAATATTACATACTAACGCTTTTATAATTTCATCGTCATCCCTATATTAAAAAATTAAAACCAGCTTTTCCTGTCATGCAGTAAGCTCTATGATCCAACGCGTAAAAATTTACATGTAACAAGGGACGAAGTATCAAAACGTGTAATAATTCCAGAAAATACTCTATCAAATTATGAGAAAAACAAGAGAAATTTCTGTATCAGTAATTACTTAATAGATAATTCCGAGAATGCCACCAATCGAGGGCTCTTGAATATTTTTTATCTTATAAAGCACTTCCAATTACAGTTTTGTTACCATGAGAACGTTTAGAATTAGGCGGTCGATCGAGTGCGGAGTCTGGGTGGGGTGGGCGGCAGGCGAGGAGGGCCCTGACCCACTTAAAGCCGCCCTCGCGTACGCATGAGGTCACTGTACTGCAGTTGCAAGCTTCCGAACGCCGCAAAGGTGACTGTACGTTCCAATGAAACATTTTCACCACAATACTGAACTATCGAACATTTTTCCTAATACCCTTTTATATTTAACAGTAGGGTATAAATGGGACAATTTTCACACGCAATACAATGATGAGATTTTCATATATATACGTACAATACATAATATTATATACCCTCGTTAAATGAATGCAAATTCAACACGTCCATAGAGACATGAGTATCAAAGCGAGTCATAAGACGTCCTTCTGTCCCCCTTTGAGTCCCATTCCTTGCCATGACCTACTTTTACAAAGAAGTTACAGTGCAATCAAAGACGTCTTGATACTTTGTACAAAGATGCTCTACATTTAGTGGTTTTGTTATAGAAAATATAAAATTGCGTATTTCACGTGTTTTATGCCATAAAATAAAATAGCAATATTAATTATCAACACCATGAAATCAATATTATAGAATAAAGAATTCAATTTCCCAAAATAATTTTATGAGTTTTCTCCCAAATTTTAACCAAAAATTCATAAAATTACAACACTTCGATGCATCATTAGCTAATAATTAATGTCTCCACTGCGCTAAATCCGACGTACTATTGTGGTACCATGAAGTTAATCCGGTACACGGTCCGAAAGCCTGCGGATTAGATGATGTCATTCATGTAGCATTCCAACTGTCTAATCATGCGATTAAGTACGAAAAATCTGTTATATTCCATGTTTGTTTGCTTTCAAGGCTATCGTATATTTTTCAGAACAATCTAATCATATTATATAAACTAAAAAGTTCATTTAAAATACGACATCGGTGTCAATAAGTTACTTATTTTATACAATCTGATTAAATACTGAATTTAGACATTTAGGTGTAAAATTATGTAAAAATATTTGATGAATAGTTATAACTTCTACTTTATATAGTCTCGATTAACTCTTCTTCCAAATATTAAGACAAATCATATTACATATATTCTTTTTTGTTAATATATACGTTAGCGTATTAAAGCTTTTATAATACTTGTATGAAAATCTACTTTGTAACTCTGAAATTACTAAAATGACACAACAATTTTCTCGCGCCTCAATTGCTCGCCAAGAAAGCAGAGGACCAAACGCAAACAATAAAAGTTAAAAATGTGTCAGCAGTCAGCCTGTCGACATACTTTTGGTTGCATTATGCGAAATAAACATTAATTTCGAAATGCAAGTTACGGAAATATTAGATATCATGTGGTATAATATTTTACATTAAGAATGTTTGATATGAGGAAATCACTATACCCATGGAGGTACTTATTATAAATCTTAATGTTTCTTTTTTAATAATTGATAAATATCTTATAATAATTAATTTGCCAAATTAATATTTAGATAGTTTTACCAAAATAACACTTATAATCTTTCACTTTCACTAGTAACTGCCACACAGCTTCCTTTATTTTAATATATTATTTCATCAATTGCATATCATAATATGACTACTCTAGCATATAATTTATTTAGTCAAAAATTTTTTCATTATTATTTCATATCTCAAGTCGCAAATCTGTAACATTCAATGGAAAAACGAAATAATCCGACAAAGAATATGAATTATTATACAAACTGAAGAATATTGAAAAAACATTTTACAGAGGTTTTGGGTCAAGCTTTAACAGGGATTCGGTATGAATATCATATTATTATCCAACGGGATAATTCGTACAAATGCGAATAAAGGGTAGAAGGAATTTTTAATTCTCAGCTGGAAACGTTATAGGCGCAAAAGAATATAAAATCCTATTATAATCTTTTGAGAAGTTTTACGCGTGAATATATATATTTATTTCGTAAAATACCTTTGTAGATTTCTTTTTTAATCTAATGGTGCAGACGCGTCAGGTATCAATGTGTGTTTCGGTAACAATTTTTTTTTTAAATTAAGGTTTATTTTACTTTTTGATGAGTAGAACCAATATATTACGTAAAAATTAAGACTCCTAGGTCTATTTACGATTTTAAAATATACGGGAATCATTTATAAAATCCTTTTGTGGGCATAATATCGCAATAGGAATTTTTAAACGTAGCAACCCTTCTCCTTTTGGAATAGTTAAGTGGCCTAATTAAAGAAATTTCTATGAACGTTTAAGTACCTACTGATATCGTGAGGTATTATAGTAAAGTAAAATGACTTATCCTATTAACTGATTAATATTCAATCTGTAGGAATTAAGTACAAAATTCAAAATATTTAATATTTCAAAATCTATATTTAATTTAAATAGTATATCTGAAGTAATAATAAAAAGTACCCACAAAGCTATTTCTCTAAACTCTTAACTGTAAATTATAGCAAAAGTATGCAAATTCCGTGCCGGAACCCAATTTTAGCGTACAATTTAACTCCAAAACTATGAAGTTCTCCGCCAGAAATCTAGACCAGTATTTATAGAATCTTAGACAATATATAAAACGAGTCTCCGGCGGCACAAACGCCGGCGGGTCGATGGGCGGCGTACGCCCAATCGATACCGTCGTACTACTACCTCAATGAGATGCGCGCGCCGCCGTTCCTTACGTAACGCGCAGAAACCGTCACCTGTTGCTTCATACTACCACCCAGCTAAACCCGACCGAAACGAAAAGCCTCGCCCACTCTTTGCCGCGCTTATTTAAACGCCGTCCTGAATTCAGGCGGGTAGTCGGTGTCATTGCACCGGCGCAACCTTCGCTGCACTCAAGGGTGCATAGTAGCGGCTAGCTGGCTTGATAATGATCTTCGTTAGCTATTGAAGAATTGTAATGAGTATGTAACGATCGCGATGTCTATGAACTATTAATTAAACATACTATATCGCACGCTAGTTTACGTTTCACGAGCAGATTACGTTACGTTTAATGGTTTTCATGAATAAAATTGCTATTACGCATTTTCATTAGCTAACCCTTTACGTGTAATGAAACTACGTTATGTTACACTACGTTGAACTACGACAAATTTATCACGTTACGTTCATTCACTTTTTATGACTTCACACACCCAATACAACCTGATTAAAGCTACACCTACAAAAATAACTTATAAATAACATATAGTATGTATTTCGCGTAGGCTTTTTAACGTAAATGTAATTAAATTTAATATATACACTATACAGTATATTATGACATTAAAAGGTCAGAGTATCGTCTATTTTCCCACGCTTTATTTAAATGTCAACGAATTACCCTATTAAAGCTTTTACGGTAAAGGAGACTCCATTCTATTGAAAATATAATGAGCACAAAATTTAAATATAAAACAAAAACACACAGAAATTTGATCACGCTTAATGATATAAAATATTTTAATTCATATTTAAAAAAGAGGAAAAAACAACACAATAATTCACACTTGAAAAATGAAAATCAAGACAGTGATTTTCATCACCACAGATTTTTTTGTTCACAGGAATATGTACCTAATCATAAGCTCAGACACCGAATTATAAGAAGAATATGTACCTAACATTAATTAAAAACGATACATTATCCTATTTCTCCACATAAGAACTTAAAACCTCTCATCAGCAAACTCAATTCACAACTTTTACTTCGCGAAATCTTCCCTTTGACGGCTTACAGTCAAAGACTGAGCTTTATATGATCTTAATATGTCAGAGAGGGGAGTGAAGCCTCGTCAAGGCTACCTTGTCTAGACGTGGCGTTTGAACCAAGCCATTATGCCCCTACGTCTTCGTATTGATGTCAACTGACATCTCTAGGGGGCGATTAAACTGAACACTACGAGCAACTGACGTATTAACGCTTTCATATTTCACCATTGAATTCTAAACGGAATATAAGTGCAGAGCTTTAAACATATACATATCTATCTCTATTATTACAGTTAGATATTTATACTATATTTAAGGTAATAAAGCTGAAGCTCTTGTTTGCCAGTTTGGTTAGTTGGTGAAACGCGCTAATCTCAGGAACTACGGGTCTGTTCAATTTAGCCACTGCAATTTGTGTGCAAATTATGCCACTATTGAACATAAAATAGCGAATTCATGTGAAATCAGTTCGTTTATTTTCATTAATATTTAAAATGAAAATCGTTCCAACAATCGCAAAAATTACGTCGATTCAGCTTTAACAATATTTGTTATACTATTATAAATTTCCAGGAACATATTTTTAACATTTATAAATTTCACATAAAAACTTAAACCTGAAACAACTCATAATTTTCAACCACCTTGAAAAATTGGAGGTTGTCAATTCGACTGTATTTTTGGTTTTATTAACGACTGCGAGAGCAAAATTTATTTAGCTTCTAATATTATAACCGAATCTTTCATAGATTCGGTTATATCAGAAGCTAGCACTTACGAAGTTGCCAAACTTTCCAATCTTTTACAATCTTAATCTTAATCTTATCTTAATACTATTATAAAGGCGAAAGTTTGTATGGATGTATGGATGTATGGATGTATGGATGTATGGATGTATGGATGTTTGTTACTCTTTCACGTAAAAACTACTGAACCGATTACAATGAAATTTAGCACACATATAGAGGGTAACTTGGATTAACACATAGGATAGGTTTTATCCCGGAAATCCCACGGGAACGAGAACTATGCGGGTTTTCCTTTGAAAACGCGGGCGAAGCCGCGGGCGGAAATCTAGTAAGAAATAATTGTCACAATCCCATAATACTTTCAGGGAAATGGAATATCATGCACGGTATTGATACATAGAAGTTGATTAACATCTATTAAAAACTGCTTAGTTATTTTAGATTATTTTATTATGTACATGTGTTGCAGATCCAAGAATATTTCATACACCAACTATCGCGATCGTAGAGATGACCTCATTTTCAAGTCAAGTTATAATTTATGATAAAAATTCTAAAAGCTGACTCAACGGATTAAGCTGATTGAAATGGCTCAATATTTATTGCAAGTTATAAATGTTCTTTTCCATCGTAAATCCATAGACTAGAAGTAAAACTGTTTTCATAATAAAGATTCAACTTACAAGGTTCAGCCGTCTAGACAGGCGCCGTCGTTATGGCACCCGAGAAAAATGACGTCACACCTCTATTAATACCCTCAGGACATGCCATGGCATTCAATGGACCTCATGACCTAGTTTACATTACTTGTATACCGACGATAGTTATTGGGTCATAGAGATGTTTTTAATCAACCATGATGGGGTGAGACCAAGACTAATATTGCGAATTTTTGCTCTGCCAGCTTTCAGTTATTACATCTGGCAACATTGTCAGATAAGGAATAGTTATTTTATTCATAAGAACATAAGCTATGGAACGATAAAATTATCGGCGTATTCATGTACTGCATGCAAATTGCAAATTGTATATCCTATTAATATCAATATTTAAGACATAGATACAGACAGAATATTTCAATAAGAAATCCATAACCAAGAATGTTAAATGCTGAACTGTCGCTGCTATTTACCAGACATAAAAGCCTTTCGTTCGATGAAAATAAACGCAATAGTGACGCATCCAGTTGAATAACCTGTAATCCGATCTAGAAACATTGAAGTATCGGTGTTACAACACTAGGAAATCATTTAACCCTTCGACTTTATACTAGACTCTGTATCGCATAACACTTTTAGGTATTTATTGATCAAGGCAGACATAATACTCGTGTTTTTCCTTTAATTTCCTGCACATGTAGGATGGAGGATAGAGAACCAAACAATAACAATTTCTTATCATCCCTTTACATCAGTCACAAAGTAAAATATACCATTTTAAAAATTACTCAAAGGCCAAGTTGAAACATCTTTGACAATAAAGGACTGCAAGCGAACCTGATAAAAGTCAACAGTAATCCGGGACAGATCAAAAAGGAATTTTTAAATAGCGAGTAAAGGACTTCCACTACCGACAATGTTTGACGTAAGCTTCTTTTCCATAGGATTATTAGATAAGCAAAGGGAATATCTAGTATTCAGCAAGTATTCACGAAAAACGAATTTTGATTCTGTACTTACAAAGAGTTAACTTATGTCTGACATCGAGTGAAATAAGAAAGAAGCGTGAAAGTAAAAAAATCCTGTGAAGTATAGTGTATAGCTTACATAGCTACACATCACCCCTTTCTTCCTAATACCCTAGTATTTCAGGGAATACCAGGACCCTTTCAAATGGTTTATTAGTTATGACTCAGCTAACTCCTCTTTGTTTCCTACTAATGATTCATTCCATTGTTTGATTCTAATGGAACTGATAAATACCTATTAAAAATTAGCCGTATTGTTTTATAACAATAAAGATTGTTTTCATAATTTGAAATGGGTTTTGGTTTTGATTGAAAATTCCGTGAAAATTACCTAAGTACTGGTAAATTCAAATTTAGAATGATAAAATGAAGAGTTCGAATTTTTATTTGTTGCCAGTCACTCCTGTGTAGATAATCTCTAAAATCAATTCGGTGTAGGTATATTGAAAATGTGAAAACATTAAAATCTAATACTTACAGTAATCATCAAATGCTAACAGCTTTTTGGCCAAAATATGCAATAGGTATAAAGTTATATTATAAATGCCTGCTACCTATTTTTCAAATTTGGTTTGGATTGAATGACAACGGTCCATTAATTTTATTTCGTAGCAAAGAAGTAATGCATAAGTTTTCCTAAATCAATTTCACAGAGACATCGTTTAAACGTAAATAATGAATGCAGATATAATGCTATTTTAAATCAGATTAATCGACAAATTGCATGTTGTTTGATATGAATGAGTTTTGGTAGAAAAGGGGTTATTATTCTTGTTAACACAACGACAGAAAGCAAACATTTATAAAAACCACCTATTTATCTTTGACCTAGTTTTATGCGCTTTAGAAATAAAATGGGGATGTAATATCTATTATGGTATCAACATACGCGAATAAAATGCAAATCTAACGTTTACGAAATAGCATGAAATAAATTTAGTTTAGAAAGATTGGGGCGTCGAAATTCGTAGTTATTTAGTGCTAAAATCACACTTAGGTATTAAGTTCTCTCACCATTTTCTAAAATCGACTCAAAGTGACTAAAAGCTCTTAGCCGACACGTCACGTCTCTCCCATTAATAAGCTTATACATTAACATTAAAAGTTCCTTGCGTTACTTCAAGTGGCAACTTTGAAGGGTTACCTACTTCTGATTAGTTGGTATCGGCCCAGATGTTTCGTGAACTATAATTTACACTTATTTTTATAGTTGTTTTACATAAATTCCAATAATTTTGTAGGTAGGCGCAAAAAATATAATGCAAAGAGTCTCTTACCTACGATTCGTTTAAAAAGTCAAACTAACAAAATCAAAAGCTCCTTTACACAATATTTGATAACTACGAGTACTAATGAAAATATTATAAAAAGGATCCTGTCTAACTACTACCTATCAGCCCTTTACTTAAATATTCTACTGTCATGTTTCGTACATAATGAAATATTGGTTTGTTTAAGAATATAAGAGCACGCAATATTCTCTACATGGTAAGAGGAACAGAGAAAGAAACAGGGGCGACCCATGGTTGAAACGCCCATGTGTCGTATAAATATAATCAACTTCAACTAACAACATAAGGTTCTAGTTTCAATCTACAATCTATTTGCTTAAAAAATCTTAAGATACAGTGGAAATTGTAATCCAGCACTCGTAATAGCTTCCTGTCAAGTTTGTCATCCTGTTGGAAAATTGTCGTTAAACGTCTACGAGGTAAAAAGTACTTTACTGCAATGTAAATAAAGATGATACTTCAGTGAACCGTATCAAAGCTCATTAGAGCCGCCTACGCCCGTCGGTTGCAGACGGACACGCCCTTTCCGAAGATCGCTGGATACGATCTGATGAAAATCACTCGTTCACATCTAAATACGTAATTCATTAATCGATTTCGAATTACCAAATGGACCTTTATTTCAATCTACTTTAATGTCCAAATTGAAGTGTTGTTAGATTTTTTATGGTGATTGATTTAGTTGGATGTTATTGATTATTACAAATTGTTTTTTGATGAATATTTATCGTTGTATTAAATACAACAAGTAAATGAATAGGTACAAACACAGACATGACATAAAAAAACCGTTTGTATTTCTCTATCTACCCTCACATTTCAAAAGTCGATAATACTGTCACTATTTTTGGTGTTTTATCATATACCTTTAACTTTCAAAAGACATGAACAGAGGAATATAAAGCGGTGACGGCGTTCGTTTGAAAAGCTCAAGTACTCTTAACAGTTTTAGATCGGTTAACTTGACCCACTATTGAAAATATCGGCCTATACAATTGTATGGTAAAGCAACCTTGAGGGGCGCTATTGAGTACGTTATATAATCATCCCTTACAAATGACCTTACACTCAAATATTCATATAGATTAGATACACTGATTTCTCAATAATTCGTTTTGTACTAATGATTTAGGAAATCGTATAAAAATGACAATAGAAAGTTTTAATATGGATGAAAGCTTAGATTTTATATTTTGTCGAGCTTAAAAATTAATATCTTTAGAATATAACAAAATACATTATCGGAACGGTTATCTAGGTATTTTGTTGTAAAATCAATGAAAATAACTAAACCTTTAAAATTACAGCTAATAATTCAAAATATAGATACTATCAAGATCAATTAAAACACCGATTTCAAGACAATGAAATTATTGAATACCTCTTTTCATAACCAGCACATATCAACCAGGTAAAATGACATTGGGCAAAAAAATCAGGCACCTTACATCAAAGATTACTCGGTAACTGGCTACCCAGTACCCTGATACCATAATTGCATTAATAAGTCAGAGCTCCCGTGAAGCGAGCTATCAAATTAATCCTTAATTGCAAGATAAGCGCCCTCCGTCCGCGTTTTAAGCGTTATTCGCTCTAATAGCTGACCTTATAATTATTTTATAATGTAACAGAATACTTGGAATGCAAATTGGTCCTTAAATCGTATTCTTTGTAAACCTTTTAGGTAATCAGAGTCAACGTTTACAGCGAGATAGTTGAAGTGCTCTTGTTTACTACAATATTAACATTTTAAACTTATTAAACCGATTATATTATAAATAAATAATAAATAAATAAATATTATAGGACATTATTACACAAATCGACCTAGTCCCACAGTAAGCTCAATTAAGGCTTGTGTTGTGGGTACTAGGCGACGATAAATATAATATTTAATAAATACATATATAGGTAATAACACCCAGACCCAAGAACAAATAATTGAGTTCATCACACAAATATTTGCCCTGACCGGGGATCGAACCCGGGACCGTCGGCTCAGTAGGTAGTTACTTTACCACTGCGCCAACCGCGTCGTCAAATTACGACTATGTTTATAGAGTTATACATTTCAGTCAAAATTAACACGTTGTTTTCAAGACTCATTTGTTATTCGTAAACGAGTCATTATCTAAAAAAAATACAATTATTTATTGTAATTTTTTCTTCATTTAAAGTTTGTTTGTTAAAACGGACTTTGCTTAATTATGAAGATTAAAACGGACAAAACTTCAGAGGCGAAAGCTCACGTAATTATTACTTACTAAGCTTGTACATTATACGGATACGAATGTTTTCTTCTGAATTTATTATAAGCAAGACCTCAACGCTACCTTGGTTAGCAACAAAAAATGCCCATTAATTATTTACTAATAGTACCTATATGAAAATTAACCTCATAAATAGCAAAGTGCTTTAAAGGGGAATATTGTCAATACGTGACATACATTAACTTTTGCTTTAAAAGAGAGAAAAAAAGAATACTTTAACATTATCTAATCAATACTTTGTCAAAAAAAAGTTTATGTGAAGGGTTAATTACTAATCTGATGCGACAGTAATTTTCTGGGTTGTAAGTATTAAGATAGATTATGAAAAAAAATACATAGTAGATATTCATGCATTAAATTATTAATTAAAATATTAAATTATTATAAACCATCAGTGCAATGCAATGCTAAAATTAAACAGTAACTCCAATGAAATCATAGTGCTTTAAGAGCATTTATACAACTCCATACAAATTGCTCTATAAAAGTATGTATATCGAAAAAACGACTAAATTGCGTGCAACATAAATCTAACTGCTATTAACACAAAATTCAAAACTTTACCAACGGAGCAAGCGCCTAATAACACTAAGTGGCACTCCATACATTGCTATAGGCACAGCCACCGACAAATACCCTACGCATAAAGAATCGCGAAACAAAACGTTTCGTCTTAGCACAATGGTCCCTCACGCTTCACCACCCTCTGCTGTACCTCCGCGTTCCCCTCATCCTGCCTCCCTGCGAGCAATGCCTAATGAGAACAGTTGGAACCTAAAATTTGGTGCCAACTCGAACTCAGGAGGACTCTACAGTCGAGAGCCGGAACGCGCTAAAAGTGGAGCAAGAATTAAATAAATCAAAGGAACACGGACTGAGAGAGACATAATTGCCTTTAAGGAAATGTTATGCGCATTTCGTAAGAGCTCGAGTTAAAAATAATATTGGCATATCTCGAAGCCTCAAAGCTCCTATAAGGAGAGCGTTTCTTTGAGAAATCACGTGCACAAGAGTTTAAAGAATTATATCCGAGACTGGTTTTTGAAACCACGTTGTATTGTACTGCGGAAAATAATTTTAAGTGATAATAAAACTGTTATTTCTCCTTTCAATCTGTTCCATTTATATAATATATTCTTTGTTATCGTTTAAAAGTCCCTATTGTTTTAACAAACAAAGCTCAAGCCGCCCTTAACATCTTACTTTGAAACAAATGTTTAACATCAATTAGAGAAGAAAATTTTTAGCACGAAAATGTATTGCTCATCGAGATTTTATCTAAAATATTATTTCTTAGAAATATTCTTAATTTATTGATAAACTAACTACCAATACCTATTGAAATATACAAAGATACAAAATATCAGACTAAAAAATTTATTATTATTTTAATTAAAATTGTTTCGTTGGATAACTAAATATATGTTATTTAATTGTTCTCATGATATCATTCATATCTATAAAATGTTAATGCCAACCTAAGACCAAGAGATCAATTTCCAATTTTCAAATTGAGCTAAAATCGACTATTCATCATTGAATATAAAGGTTAAGCGTCATTACGTCCTACAAAGCTTTGGCCTGGCAAGAGAAGCTAAGTGCTTAGGCTCACGGAGTCAGCGAAACCCTGCCACTCTAAATGCTAAGCGTAGGGCGCAACGCTTGTGACGACAGGAAAATTGGCACTTATGGCGCAAGAAATTAAAATCACACGCAAACTAGGTCGTAAATATCCATTAGAAAGCGACTGAGTGGAAAAATTAAGTAGACGCGTGCATTTCTTAACAATATTAAGCCAATGATTAATATGAATATGAATGTACATAGAAATAAGTTTGTTTCTTTTCGTAGCAGCAGTAGCAATTAAGGATCTTGTGCTATGTTCATTTATTTTTAAATGAAATATTCATTATTAGTATGTATTTTGTGTATTAACACTTATAAGAGTTAAACATTTTATGAATGTAATCGTCATATAGATGAAGAAGAACATAATTCAAGCATTGTATATTTCAATTACAATTAAACTGATCATCTCAGGGTACTATTTGATAGTAAATAATCACAAAGCAGCTATGTAATAGTTATGTACCTAACTATTATAGTCTCGAATAATTATTACCATTCCGTAGAGGCTTTTTAAACAAAACCTTCAAGAAATGCATGTTACATTGTTCATATCGATAGAATCTTCATTGTGTTGGCAATATCTCTTATATTATATCTATAAAAATCTCTGCAGTTTTATTTTCTATGAAATTCCGATGGCCAATGGTTGAGCCAATATTATGTGGTTAGGGCGGTCACAGTCCAAGGTCTACATAACCAATGCAAGATTTGCTAATTATTCCATATTAATGGGAGCTTATTAACGATTTGACATTTTTAGCATAACATAGTTTTGCTAAGCGTCTAGACGAGTAAAATGCCTATGGGGTATTTTAATTTATGACCATGTAAATATGGTCTAGAATCTAGATATGTCATTATCATGATATTATACAATGAAGAATAAAAATGGGTTTCTTGCCTCTTCTCCGTAGATTTTTTTTTGTTTTATTGAGAATAGGGAAGCGCTTGACCACAATCTCGCCTGATGTTAAGCTGAGATGTGATCTAAGATGGAACGCGCTTCCCTAGAAGGTACCTGCTTACTCTACGCTTGAAAAAACCTACTGAAAATGCTCTGAACCAGAGGTAAATTGTAATGTATTTTGACAATTAAAACACGCTTCTGCAGGATTGAAGGAAGTGGTTGAGTTTGAATGATTATTTGAAAAAAAAAACCGAAAAAAATCTCCCGCTGAATTTATATCAATACTATGTTTATATAACAAGAATTGAGATTAAATAAAACCACTTTTGTGTGGGAAAATTTAAGAGGAGCTTTGACTATGATGTCATTTAAGCTCCTACATATCGTATGACGTAAACCGTGGGCGAAAAGCGCTTGAAACCTTTTAGTTTGAACAAGCTGATAATAATTTGGAACTGTGAAAACTTATACGTAATCATATATACATGCTGGATGAGATTTGAGAGATTTTCGTATTAGACATGCGTGGACGCATAATTTCATACACAACTGAAATTTTGCCCAAAATAAAATATTATTATTATCGAAAATGTACAACGTCTTAAACTGTATGATAAACTTTTATAATATGTAATGGGAATCATTATTTTATTATCATATCTGTGGTCTACGAAAGCTCTACGACGGTGCTACGGCACTCTATACCATTATATTTTTATATTTAGCTTTTAGCTACAGTAGTCATTCATTGGTAAATATCATCAGGTAAAATTTATTCATAGGAATTACATTAACAAATGGAGACGATTGATGACCCAGATAATTTATATTGACCTATTTAACTTACTAGGATTTTACTAGCGCAGCGTATTTCCTGTTTTATGTCATTTTATCGTACTACTCTAGTATGTTTCCTTATAGGTAATTATCGGTGTAATTATTAATCTTAATGTAAGTAATTACGCTTATCGTAATTATTATTTTGTTTAAATTAAGCTTTCAGCATTGATTGATTCATTGATTTTCTTTCATAAAAATTGATTGAAAAGACACATTAAAGCTACAGTACTGTTAGTTTCTGAGTAAAATGAAATTATATTAATATTTTAAGAAACGTCTCTTAGCGCACGTTATAACATCGACAAGATGGCGTGATAGGCCCATTCTACAGTTCATATAGCTCTCGTTATCTTATTATATTATATTAAACATCTACATATACGATAATTCAGTCACCATTCAATTCCCACTTCTAGCGTATGCACGACATAGGATATTTTTTATATAATCATTTATGAAAAAACGTGAATTAAATAACTAAATAGGCACTTAAAGGACTATAGGTACATGTAGTGTACAATAAAAGCATATAATTATACGAGAAGAATGGCACCACCAAACCGGCTTTTGTACGACATAAAAATTGCTCAGGAAACAATGGTGTCGAGGGTTCCATTCTCACATCCAGAAAATGTAGCAGGCAGGATTTAGCGAGGCCTTAGCTAGCGGGGTCGTCGAACGGCGTCGGCGTCCGGGCCGGGAGGGGCGAAGGTTTCGGCGCGCGCTATCGATCGTATCGCATACCTTCCTGCGGCCGCAGCAAAGCATCCTCCGAGCGCGCGACTGTCCGCCCGGCGAAGATTTCAACCTGGTCAATTTTCTCCACTGCATCGGTGCAGGTTAGCGCGGCGCTTGCGGGGGCGGCCGCGACGCCGGCAGCT
>CAJQZN010042505.1:0-17045 GCA_907164685.1 Colias eurytheme | reverse complement strand
GACGTTTTGAACTGTATTTCCATGGTGATAGAGTTTATTTTAAGAATTAAATTTTAAATAAGAAAAATCGAAATTTAACACCGAAGGACATTTATGAATGCGAGCGTAGATTTTGTCAAATGAGTACAATAAGATGTGCATTTCTTTGACAAAGTGGATGCATTTTGTCTCAGTAACTTAAAGAAAAATGACTTTATAATTTAAAAAGCTTTTGCCTCATTTGTGGTCGCTGTTAGAAGTTTTACAACTGTAAAGGAGTACTTTAATTCCAGTTGAAGTACGATAAGTTTTGTTAAAAATAAACTTCCGGGAAATAATTTCGAATAAACCTTTATTTAGTGTTTACTTATTGTTTTACAATATACTCAAGTAATATGTTTTAACATACTGAACTTTTGAGCATATTCATATCTGTCACATAATATTATAACAAAATAATATGTTTTTGTTTCAACCATTATCATTTCCCGTACCTTATTGTCTCTACCCATGAATTGAATCTAATAATTTCTATTGCTCTGATACAAATTGTCAAAAAGCTAAGGTGTTTATCAAATTTCATATTCACCCCTACAAATAGAAGCTTATATTATTTCAAACAATAACCGGGTCACGTTATCAAATCCGTTAAAGACCAATTGAACGGCGGTTTGCGTGCGTTACTTTTACGAATAGGGTAGCTGTAGTATAACTACAAGGGATATATTTTATTTTAGGGGTCATATATTATAGAATAGAGATGATGAAATGAAATGAAATGAATGAAATGATTTATTTTGCAAGAAATGTGAAAGATTTAAAGATGTTACATAATTCAATGTTCAGCACAATTCGCCAATTGATTGGCATGCAAAAATTAACAAAAGAATGTCAATGTTCTACATAAATATAATTTTTTACAAATATATAATACTAGCGACCCGCCCCGGCTTCGCACGGGTGCAATGCTGATTGCTGATACTAAATATGTACACTACAGAAAAACTGTGAACGTTGTATATAAAAACATAGCGGCCCGCTCCGGCTTCGCACGGGTATAAAATAGATAGCCGGGCGGCCGGCCGGTACCGCTGCAAACGCTACGTCCCGCAATTTTTAAATCTGTAATATCTTCGAAAATATTCACTTAAATAATGGTGTAAAGGGCCATATAGATCTATATTAAGTAAATGAACAATGTATTCAAGGTACTTAATTGGTTAAGGATTAATGCTGTATTGGTTAAAATCGCATCGAAAATTAGCCATTATTTGTCGTAAAAAGTAAATGACAAAAAAAAGTTATTGTGGGTTATCCATAAGAGATAGACATATATCATCGCGGACTTTTCTGTAGACCTTCTCAATGTGTATAATACTTAGTACACTATTTTGATAAAACTCGTAGCCTGCGTTTGCAATGTAAGCGGAAAAAATTTAATTTTTTACTACATCACATTAGAAACCTCAAAAATAACAGTACAGTGCGACACAAAAGAGATGAAAATAAATGAGGGCGCCACCGTCGCTCATATAGCAACACTGATACTGCGACGCAAGCGATCTTGATACTATAGAATAAAAATCCAAAAATCTATATAATATAATCTAAAATAAATACCGCGATTTAAACCGTTATAATTGTTTCATTGTAGCAATAGTGTAAATTTAAGACAAAAATACATTAGTATTTTAATTGACCTACCTAGGTCAAATTTTACTTATTAATGTATTTGGAATTAGTTATTTTATAAAAATCGGTCAAGTGTTTAGACTGCAGAGGCGCACATAGAATCAAACATACAAACAAACAAGCATACATGCAGCTCAAACACATTACCCTCTTTCTGGGTCCGTCGGGTAGAAAAAAACAAGGCGATTTGAAAACCACATATTTTTATTTTTTTTGTAGATAAATTTTGTACATTAATATAATTCATCAAAATCTAAATATTCTACTCCTTCAAAGGACTGATCATCACTCTGTTTCGAAGTACTGGCAAGAGGGTACTGGGCATCTTCAGTATCTGTAAATATGATACAGTAAATATGATTTTTTTCTTATGTTTTGATTGATTAATAGATAGATAGCTGTATGAAAACAGTTATCACTATACTTTGTAGTAAAATCTAAACTAGGTACTTTATTTGAGGCTGGTTGGATTGGATATAACTTCTTGACTCAAATTGTGCTGGTCGCACTATAAAAACTAGTTTTTGTTTACATACAAATAACCTCAAATTAAATTGCGAAAACGTAATAATCGCCATACATACATACATTAAACACTCGTCACTAATGGAATATTCTATTTTACGTAGTATTGAGCAAAAATAAATGGAATCTCACCGGTATATTCTGCTGTACGTTTGTAAACGTTTTCCAAATCAGTCAATAAATTTCCAGCTTGAAATTCGGACAAACACCGAATAAAAACTTTATACACCACATCACGGACACCGCTACGTTTAACCTTTTTCATGATGTCTCCTTTTTTATTTAAATTTCTTGTTCTAAATAACAATTTTATCTCAATAATTCTCCACTTCACGAAAAAAACAACAAATTTTTATTCAACTTGACAGCTACATTGCCAATTCAGGGTTGCCAGGTAATGAAAAACGAATTAGTTCCAAAATAATTAATTTCATCTCTTTTATGTCGTACTATACTTCTCCACTATTTAATGGATGTTATCTATCTATACTTATAATAAATCTGTAGAGAGGCCAATTCTGTACATGAAATATATTTAAAAAAAAACTATGAAGGGGTGATAAGGGATCGCTACTGATGCCAAAAATGCAATCAGTAAAATTTTTGTCTGTCTGTCTGTCTGTCTGTCTGTATATTCGTTATAGAAACAAAAACTACCCGACGGATTTTAACCAAATTGGGCACAATTATTCTTCATACTCCTGGGCAGGTTATAGTAAAAGAATCATGTAAATCGGTGTAGAAACACCAAAGTTATACATGAAATACGCTATAAGTCATCGCGCGTGAATACAGAATCATGCCATAAGGATTATTTTTGTGTATCAGTTGCCGCGTTCGACGCGCTTCGCGGCGGGAGCTATAAAAAGGCGGCGGGTCTGCACCCGTTTCGCGTTGTCATGGCATCACGTGTGAACGGCTGAACCGATTTCGATAATTCTTTTCTATTATATTCCTTGAAGTACGAGGATGGTTTTTATGTAGAGAAAACGTAAATATGTACCACGGGCGAAGCCGGGGCGGACCGCTAGTTATACATATAAACCTTCCTCTTGAATCACTCTATCTATTAAAAAAACCGCATCAAAATCCGTTGCGTAGTTTCAAAAATTTAAGCGTACAAAGGGACATAGGGACATAGGGACAGGGAAAGCGACTTTGTTTTATACTATGTAGTGATATGTCAACTCTTACCCTTTTTCACTTACTAATAAAAAAATGTTTAATTAGTTAGTAGTGGTTAAATGACCCAAAATAAAGATTTCGTTTTCATTTTCGATAAGTGAGATATCGCACCAAATTAAAAAATTTATCATAATTCGTGTTTTACAAAGTGTCACAAATATTAAATTTCATATTTAAAAGAAATAATAGTTTTAAAAGTTAACAAGTATCATATTATCTAAAAGTTTTTTTACGATCTGAGTTGAGAAATATCGTAACATGGTGATATACAGCCATCTTAGATCATTAAGTAATGGATGGAGTACGCTGGCAAATCTTCTAACTAAACTTTCTGCTGATTTTGGTGCGGGGAGGGTAACTCACACTGATGAAACACAATGAAACATAATCACACATTCACAAAAATAATTTGTGTCACGAAAGTCGTAAAAATTTACGACCTTTTAAGCGACGAGTTTTTAAATTCAACTCTATCACTAAGTTCATAAAGATTAAATTTGTATTTCATTCCAAGATTGTCTCGTGGGGAGTGGGGTTCAATATCGCGTTCTAAATTCAACTTTATCACTTAGGTCATAAAGATTAAATTTGTATTTCTTTACAAGATAGTCTCGTAAAGAATGCGGTTCATTAACGCGTTTTAAATTCAACTTTATCTCCTAGTTCATAAAGATTAAATTTGTATATTTTCTTTCCATGATAGTCTCGTGGGGCCGCATCAATGATCGAGTAAACATGACTCGATTATTTGTCTTGATCATATCGCTCAACGATACATCGACGATTATTAGAAATTGCATTTAATTAGAAATGTACGTTAAAAAAATAAAAAAATATATACAAATGAAAGGTTATTCCATCTTTTTTAATATTCGACATGTTTGAATTGCTTCTGCAAGACTTGACAGTACAAAACGGCATTTTTAGCGGAGCACTCGCAGACGTCCTTTCGATGTCTTACGAATACGCAGAGTGCTTGTAATCGATTACGCAAGTAGTTTTTATGAAAGCATAAGATTTTTCGATGCGAATAATCTTATACCTCGGCAAAAGGGGAAACGCCTGCGAGTGTTATCCATTACTTAATGATCTAAGACAGCCATAAATCATGTCAAACATCTTGGTATATATTATTTAGAATGTATATTTTTCATGGATGCTAAGTAGTGTTGAATATTGTATTATATGTACAATTTTTATATTTATACTACAAATAATATACTACCTTAAAGTTCATAATTTATTATACTAAAAATTGACATCAAAAATAATCATCTACGCCTATTAAAAATAATAGTAAAGTGTAACATATTTGCTAAATCTAAATATACTTCATTCATTCGTAATGACCACAAAAGTTCTAGAGTCCATAAATTCACAAATATTAAATAAATGAATTGTCCCAAAACGTTCAAATTTATGGCCCTCTTATTCGACCCAGACGGCTAGCTGACCTGTTTTATTAGCACCGAGTCTGAGAGCGATATATTGAGCCAGGTAGGAACTATGACAAAATAGTAACAATAGTTATCTTGGCCAACATTTGGCCATGATAGCCAATGTTGGTGGAAACTAGGAAAATGTGAGATTTGTGCAATGCTGAACCATTCTAATACTCTCCAAATAATAACCTATGGCAATATATTTGAAAGTTAAGCTACGAAGTAATTTTCTAGTAATTATTGAACACACCTATTTTGCTCTCAAAAATATAACGTACGAACCAAGGAAATTATAAAGTAGGTATCATGAAAATTATTAACGTAGTATTTGAAGAAACTTTTAAAATTCTTAGAATATCATTTATTCACTAATGGGTGTTAGAGTATTTTAACAGTCTTTCGATTACTAAGTGTTTGTTTCAAGATAGCAAAATTCCAGTTTAAACAATTCTTAATACTTCTTCTAAATATAACGCCGAGAAAGAACGACCGGAGATCTGCTTAATTTTATAATTTTCTCTTCTAAATGTTTTAATATTTTTCTAAACATTTTAACCCGGAATCTTAACCCCTTCTTAAGTTACTTGTCAAAATACTACCCATTTCTTACGTCCTTGATATTTTACTAATTTTAATAAACACACAACTCAAAGCAAGCATTTTCCATTTAAATTAAACCTAGTTAAGCATAGTTGTTATTACAACAGCTTCTTTCCGACAAAACGACCCATGACTTCGGAGCAATGAAATTGCGATATTTCCTTTGAAACCTACATAACTATAATTAAAGCAAGAATTTAAACTGAGCTATGAAAACAGCGGAGTAATCATGCTGAATGGATTTCTGCACACTCGTGAATTCGAATGCAATTTGTGAATACGCAATGAAGCGTGTTAACATTGTGTTTTATATTTTAAAAGGACTAACTTATAATCGCTGTAGACTTATATCTTGAACTATCAAAATTATCTATACTAATATTATAAAGCTGAAGAGTTTGTTTGTTTGAACGCGCTAATCTCAAGAACTATTGGTACGATTGGAAAAATTCTTTCGGTGTTGGATAGCCTATTTATCGAGGAGGCTATATATACGCTAAGACCAACAGAAGCGGAATCACGCGGGGAAACCGTGGAGCGCAGCTAGTAGTAAAGTAGCAGAAAAGTCAAACACGTAAAGTGTAATATGGTTTCCTTTGCTAATTTTATTTTCTCAAATGTTAAATGTAGGTACTAATGGTAACTTACTAGTAAAGACGTATACTTCGACTTATCAATGTGTCTTGTCCTTATCAACGTGTCAGCAATACCTAGACTGCCTATCTAATACATAATTTAGGTAAAAAATTAATTTTGCAACATAAATTGTATATACCTAATTAAAAAATAAGCCCATCTTAACATTTCATCATGCTCCATACAATAAAAAATGATTCCATAATGTCCCTGAAAACGTTTCAAAGTATTTCCCGGGTGACAAAAGAAGTACAATGTGTCAGAATGTTTATATATTATCCACTTCGCTTCGCTAGCGAACTGTCGCAGTTTACAAATCGTTAGTATATACCATTGATATATAGAACTGGAAGGAGCAAATCACTATATGGTACATAAAATCTAAACTATATAATATTATAAAGTTGAAGAGTTTTGGTTGTTTGTTTGAACGCGCTAAAATCAGGAACTGGTTTGAAAAAATCTTTCGGTGTTAGATAGCCCATTCAAACTCAAACTCAAACATTTATTTATTCAATTAGATTTCTTCTAGAAGCACTTTTGAAACGTCATTACATATTTTTTACATTAACCACCGAGAGAGAGATTTACATTCATCGAGAAAGACTATAGAAGACACGCCAACAGAAGCAGAGCAATGCGGGTAAAACCGCGGGGCACAGCTAGTCTCGTGCAAAACAAAATCGCTTTCGACCATCTGTGCGTCTGTATGCTTAGATCTTTAAAATTACGCAACACATTTTGATAGTTTTTTTAATAGATAGAGTTATTCCAGAGTAAGATTCTATCAGTTATTAGGTTTAAGACAAAGCGGCCAAAGCCACGGGCGGGAAGTTACTTATATACTTAATAATAGATTGATTAAATTTGCATAATGATAATAACGTTAATTTTGTTCGTTAATGTAGCTGAAATAATAGGCGGAAAACATTTGAACATTAATTATTATGCGTTAAGTAAATTATCTACTGTTTAAAAATGTGAAGATTTATTTTGAAAAAGAATGAAAAGAAAAGTGATTAATATGTTGGACTGGTGGTTAAATGTCTGTTATTGTTATGTTTAATGTTTTTACTGCATTAGGAGATGAAGATGAATATAATTAAATTTTTTATTTTGAATTTTAAACTTCATGGCATTATTATCTTCAGTCAGATTGTCAGAATGTCGTTTTTTGCTTTTTTTAAACAAGTTTAAGTCAAACATGAATGACATTAAAACATATTACAGGAAGGGTAAATTATTTTATAATAGGTAAATAATATTATCAAAATTAATCTACTCTCCCACATGTTGTTAATGTCTCAATGGATGATACATACATAAAATCTCTCAAAAATAGAATATTCTCTAAAATAGACCAAAAATAAATTTTACAATTTCAATTTCAGGTTTCAAGAATAAATCACAAGCTTATCAAGATCTATACATCTATGTTATAAAAATATAAAAATAAAGCAAGTTTACGTCAACCGTAATGAACGGTGACCTCTGAGATTTATGATAAGCCTTAAAATACATAGTTACGTTTTCAATTGCGGAAATAATTTCAATGGCGTGTTTGAACCGAGGTCAAGATTAACGAAATTTCTAGAAGGAAACTACATGAACTTTGTGTGATGGAAAATATTAAAAATGAAAATGCTTAAGTTTATAATTGAGTTAACGAAAAAAATAAGAATCGATTTAATCAGACCGAAGCTGAAGACGCTAATTAATTTAAAAATTTACTAAATGCTTTAAAAAGTAAAAATAATATCTTAATATTTTAAGATAACTACCTATCTATACCTATCTATCTTAAGTATCATATTGTATGTGTAAAAGTCCCTACTAATATTAAAAAGCAGAAAGTAACTCTGTCTGTCTGTCTGTTACCTACGCTTTCCCGCTTAAACCTCTTATTGCGAAATATGTAACACGGGCGAAGCCGGGGTGGACCGCTAGTAGGTTATAAATTTCTTTGTTTGTTCTTCATGGTGTAAGAATATGAATATACCTTCACCATGAAGAATAACCAAAGAAATATATTGTGATTTTAAAATAAGGTTTCATATAAAATAAAACAATATAACAATGACTAGAATTATTTATTGCACATGGGATATGTAACAGATAAAATTATACAATATATAACTATAACTCAAAACCTATAAATTATTTTCAAAATTACTCATACCACTACTCTCACCGTCCAATAAATGACAATCTTCAAATTCGTTTCTTTTGCCATCGATTTTTTCATAATTGTTCTTACATAGAAAGTCGTTTTCACATACAAAATCATTTCTACCGTCTTCCATGATACCTTCATCGAATGGTTCCCTAAACCTTTTTTCGTTTTCGTATTGGTATCGTTCTATTTCAAAATCCGGTGAAATAGTTTGTCCTTCGTTTACTGTTTCTTTTCCTAATATATCTTCAGATTCTATAGAGCCTCTATTAATATTAGGTAATTCATTATAATTCGATCTACTAACAGTTTCATTTTTGACTTCGTACTTAACTTCGGCTATGTCATTATTGTCACGGTTTTCTAGCAACGGTTTTATATGCATTAAATTAAAGTTTGGCATCATTCTCGCATCCCAGTGGTTCTGTGGTGCGTTTTCGGATGTTTCTAAATCTAGATTTACATCTTCGTCTACTTTTTTGAAGCCTCCGAGGTTATATTGGAGAGGAATTGAAAACGTAGGCAGGTCGATCTGAGGATTCTGCCGCGTTGGTAAAGCAGAAATATGTATGGCGGGTGCAGGCTGCTTATTCTTCGTTACGTAGTTATTTTGGTGTGATGTCTCAGCCATGTTTATTATTTGGGGTGACGACACTGCAAATAATTGTATTTTATTAATATATTGCAATTTCTTTATTTTACATTATTTCGCCATTATATTACATTAATTAAACACTGATAAATTTTAAGACGGCTTCGCTTTTGTTTAAAACATAATTTCAGATAAAAATTAAGCAATAATAGGAGATGATAGGCATAGCCAAAACTCTCGATCGATAGTTAACATATTTTAGGATAAGGTCTCACCACAGGGTCTCACATTGAATTCGTCATTCTCTGATAATGATAAATGGAAGATTATCTTTAGCCACAAATATATTAGAATTTTATAATACCTGGTATAGTAATAAAATCTCTCATCTCCAGAGCCAGTGATGACGGTGACCGTTGCTCCGGGGAGCGAGTTGCGCGCGGGTACGGCTCGCAGCCAGCTTTCTGCTGCTTGCGCCATTTTGCTCGACGGTTTTGGAACCAGACCTGCAATATAACAAAATATACATCAGAACATTATTATTGTTATCTACTCATCTAAACCTATGAATAGTACGGTAACATTTGATCATTTGGTCATCACGACCGATTGAAAAATTAGAAATTTTGAATAACAATGATATTATTATTAACAAAATATATCAGATGTACAAAGTATGTATATTTATATGCTAGTGACCTCTTTCTCGTAGGGTAGTTGAGACGTGGTTTTATAACAGCGTGATTTTAATTACAATTTAAAATATTTGATCTTACCACAGTCTAACTTTAAACCAAGGATCTGTCATTTTAATAGTTGTCCAGGATGTGAAATAAAAAGCTTTTTGTGGTAAGACAGATTTGTAGCAATAATAATTATTACAAAATTTTAAATATAAGCATTGATATCTGAATAATTAATAAAATAAATCTCACCTGAACTCTAGCCTCTGTTAGGTCTATCCTCATTGCTAATTCTTCTCTAAAAAACACATCTGGATAATGGGTTTTGTGGAATGCCGCCTCTAACTGCTCTAATTGGATATTTGAGAATGTTGTTCTGAAAATTTTAGAAATGTATTTAAAATTACTAATAAAAATTTATAAATGAATACGCTATTTGTAATTTTTTGTGTTGGTTTTGTATGAAATGTAACAGTGAATTTACATCAAACGAGCGAATGCTCATTGTCACCTCACTATGTCATATTCTTTTGTAGAGAATTTTTTCGTTGTTCTTAGTGCGTTTGAAAATGTAATGTTCTAATACTGTACACACTGAATACGAGTTATCATTTACACTTAAACATAACGACATAATGCTCTTGCTCTATGTTCGTTTGATTTAAATGCACTTCACCTTTTAATCTTCAATATAATAATTATAAAAAAGACGCGCTAAATAACTAGAAAGCGATCTCCTCAATAATTTCAATCAATAAAAACACATTGGTTGGACTGAAATAGTCGAGCAATTTATGATAAAATTTCCTGAATAAAATTCATACAAATCATAGTCTTTTTTGAAAAACAGAATTGTTAGGATTTATATAATTACCTGTATCTTCGTTGTTTACGTTTAGGAATATCACCGCTTTTGGCACCTTAAACATAATACAACGATTTTGAAATGAAATTACACAAATATATTGATGTGAATAAATATCAGTTTCAAAATGAATGTTTTTTCAGCCACAATTATAATTATTTTTATAATACAAGATATATTATACAACTAGCTTTCCGCCCTAGGCTTCGCCCGCGTTTTCAAAGATAAACCCGTTCCCGTAGGATTTCCGGGATAAAACCTATTCTATGTCCTTTCTCGGGTATCAAAATATCTCCATACCAAATTTCATGAAAATTGGTTCAGTAGTTTAGGCGTGATTGAGTAACAGACAGACAGACAGAGTTACTTTCGCATTTATAATATTAGTATGGATTATATTTATACTACAAGAATTGAAATTAAAAAAAATGTTAAACTAACTATACTTTTACAGTTAAAATTAAAGTAAAATCGAGTTGTTAAAATTGACTCTAGTAAAATGTAGAGTTGTTCTTAAACTCTACTTTTTATCAAATTAAACAACAAACTCACTAGAATTAGGGGAGTATTCTTCGTCATCCTCAAACTGGTGGTTTTCCACCTCGTCCGTGGGTTCCTGGCTCGGATAGTTTTCAGGTACGTCAGTTTCAGATCTCTCACATAAGGACGCAGGACCTAGACTGAAATTAAATAATTCATTTTATTTAGGTAGGTATTATAATATAATATACCTCGTAGAATGGATTGTCAACTAATAATGTTGCAACAATGAGGAAAAACGTAAAATAATTTCTTTCAGAGCAGACGAAGTTTCGTGGGTCAGATGGTAGACATAAAAAAATAGGTTCCAATTATATAATATAATTGTTATAGCCTACCACTTTCTTTAATATAGGAGCTTCTATAATCTATGGGTATTGACCTAAATAACATTTTGTTTTTGTTTTCAGGTATGGATATGGCCTTGGAATTTAACGCAGTTCTGAAACCCAACTCAACAATCGATTTTATTCTTTATTTATTTACTATAAGCAATTTTGATGACTTCGTTTAATATAAGTATGAAGATAAACATGTGTTTTCTTTTACCTGTTAAATAAATTCGGTATGTTATAACAGAAACTGGTAGTGGGTGATACGTCATCATTCAAAATGGCCGCCGAGTCGAAGCCGGCCGCGCTGTGGCCGCTCTCACGGCCATCTAATGATTCTTCCATCTATTTATACAATAAAATATATTAACCTGGGTATTAAATAACTACACGTATCATTGATATGATAGATTTAAAAAAACAACTCTTATCTACTCTAGTGAATCCTACTTAACAATTTTTTATGTTATATAAATATTTACGATATCAAAAGCCATCATGATCCAAAAAGTTACAGGCTTAATAGTTTTAAGTTTCTAATATGCTATCTACTTTTAAGAAATTTCATAGAGCTCATTATGGTTGAAACGAATATCAAACTAATATTGCAAGCGCTATCATCTCGATTAATTAAAATTGGGAGTAGAGGAAAGAATGTTAAATATAATATATAAATACCTATATTTTATAATATAGTTAAAAAAAGCAAAACTAAAAGTAAAAAATAGTAACTAAAAAAATTAAAGAGTCAATCGATTCTATAAAGTTGAGAAGAATGTCAATTCAATGAATGTCCAACAAAATGAAGAACACAGGTACAAAATTCATGGCATCATCAGCAGCAATTCTTACAATAAGTACATAGAGTTTAGTTTATAATCCAGTAAAGATTGAAGAAATGTTAAATGACCTTGCTACCCTTAAACATGAAATAGAGCATAACATAATATCTGTTACATGACCTATATTTTTAATCTCTTTAAACTTTATAATGATGCACTAATATTAAATCTCATAGTAATTCGTTCGTTATGAAAAGTGCTTCAATCGATCGAATATAACCAGTAAAAACCTCACCTCAAACCTGATATTCTAAAGTATAAAATATAAATGATATCTTTTTTTGTGAACATATACTTAGAATCTAATACAAACGGCTTTGTAAAAGATTTTGGTAGATATATACGTATATACACCGCGATAGCTGTTTGAGTAAGTACCTAAAATGAAAAAAATTATCTCATAAAGACTCTCCTTTCATTGAAAACTAATAGAGAAGTACTCCTCTATTCAAAACTCATTTATATTATAAATAAATAAGAAAACGTTCAAGAAATTTAAGATCCCAATCGAGTTATAAAAGTTCACTATAAATAAGTTTTACAAATTTACACTGAATTACAACGAACTATTTCTGAATATCATTTTAGCGAAAATCATTACGAAACGTCTTAGCAAATCTTCAAGAAATTAATACACGTAACCCTCATCGATTTTTATGATTATGATTAAATTAACGCTTAATTAATTTAATTTTACAAAAAAAAAATGTGAACAATTTTATTTTATTTATCAAACAAAGGTATTTTGTTTTGTAACACAATGCTATAGGAGGGTGATTGACCGCCCACAAGTAACAACAGGCGGCAACGCATGAACTTAAATTGAATTAAATGCCTATAATTTAGTTAAGTTTATTAAATTATCACTAAATGAGTATAATTTGTTTCGCATTTACGATACAGTTTTGTTGGCGCGCCCGGTTGAACGTCATGTTTTCGCGCGAAAATTTTTTGACAGATGTCATTTTCGTTCGTAAAAATAAAAGTCGCGGTTGGTGCTTTTATAAAAGATACAGCAGATATTGAAAATATGTTTGTTTACTGTTTGTCGATGGAATGTGGATTTTTTTTTTGTTATTCTGAAGTGAAATATTTTTTAGTTAGTTTTTAATTAGTTTATAATCAATATAAAAATATGTATTATAGATAAAAGTTAACGTAAAGATATTTTTGCAAACACTGTGTTCCATTATTAATATATTAAATGATATATTGTTGATATTTTAGTGATATATCAATTCCTTACGTTTAATTATTTTAAAAACTTACACATGCATTAGAAAATTATGTATTAAATTATAAAATCCTAATTAAAATAATCTAACTATAAAAATGTAAATATGTGTTTGTAGGCAATAACTTTTAATAATTAATTTGTTGTGATAATTAATAACTTTAGGTTTGCACAAAATTTTAGTATTACAAACAAATAAAATATTACTCACTTACTTTGTAACATACTCAATTAATATACCGTTAAATAAATTAATATTTATTCTCTTACCTTTAGTTGAAACTGGCCATATCACTATAATTTCTTTTTTTATTTGTAAAATTGTGGTAAAAAATCGTGTTGTATCTATTGTCACGTGGTCACCTCTACTGAAGTGAGCGCCGATAGCCCTCTAGCGATCAACGGACAGAGAAACCTATGGAGTAGACAGTGGAGCAAAAAAACTACAAATGATTGATTTACTTTCTTTGTATCTGTAAGGCAGTGAAATTTCGATTTAAGAATACTCAGAAATATAATTAAATAGACTTAGTATTAAATGTGATGGTTAGTTTTTTTATATTTGAATCGTCGCCCCGGAATGGCGAAAGACGCGGGTTCGAATCCCGGCGCGTAATCGAAGTTTTTTTTTTCTTTAAAAATGATAAGATTAATTTCGATATTACTATGATGAATATCTTAATAGCTTTTTTTACAAATATCACATTAAAAATCTATCAGATTTCACTTAAAATAAAAATATGTAAAATGTAAATAAAGTCTTATATATTTTTTCTTATTAAACAAAACACAAGAAGAATATTGTTATACCTATTTACGCATTGATAATGAAACCTTCACAAATTACGTATCTATACTTTCACAAAAAAAATCTGAATCACGATCCACTCCACAGTTTTCCTGTCCACCGTGGCTAGAAAACCAATGACGTTTGCTATTGCGCTACACATATAAACAAATTGTTATATAGACGTCCACGTGTGTCTGTCCGTTTCGTGCTAAGCCTGGATCAAGGGGGAGGCGGGTGGCGAAGACTTCTAACTGCCGATGTATCGTTGTCAGCCGCAATGCTGGAGTTTTTAAGTATTTTTTCAATAAAATCTGTGATTTTTTGTATGTATTTTTGTAACATTGTATTACAGAGTGTGTAAACTGCGTACTGTGGATAATTTACGAAAAAATTGTAATATGATCTTTTTGTAGTACAAGTAATACAAGCCAATCGCTTAACATCTCTGTTGGTCAGACGCAACAGAGATGTTAAGCTAAATTGGCTTCATGATTAAACTTGTTATGTACCTCAATGGATAAGTAACTTTAGTTTACCTATTTGGCTGTTATTGATATCGGTATAAGGAAAAAAATAATATACCAGTTTGTTCAGGGGTATGATGAAGATGCATTCGGTATCTGCTTCACTTTCTACTTCGTCTACATACAAATAGACGATCAGCTTTTTATATCTGGCCAGAGTTTATATTATGTTAATCCCTATGACAATCGAACTCATTCCCCTTGGTTCTACGCTCACGCGTTAACCACTGTACCGATGACGCTACTATAAATTTTTAAAATTACGACTCAATCACATAACAACAGGTTAAGGTTAAACAGCGATCTCTACCAAGCAACCTTTTATATTTTTAAGCAGATGCGAAAGTAGGTTAAGTACCTAAATAAGAAATCTTACATGATTCAGGACTTATTAGGTCGCGAAAGGCGTATGGAAATTATAAGAGAAATATACTCTAAAAAAACACGGGAGCTTCGGCTTAAATTGGGTCACGCTCATACTGGGATAGCCCAGTTTTAGCCCTGCAAGGTCTATTATTGGTAGCGATAATTTCATAGCTACTGTTACCATTCTGCTGCGAATTAGGTATTTTTTTATCCCTTTATGTATTTTATATGTATGATTAATTAATTTGACTTGATCTGTAGAAAAGGTAGGTCAATTTTACTGAGGATACTTTCTGTCAGCTCTATTCCTACCTATCAAGTTTGGGACGAATTCGGTTGTGAACCGTGACAAATTGATTAAATAGAGCCCTTTAGTAAAATCGTTGTCTACTGTTATTCAGGCACTTTATTAAGAAAATAAATATCGTTAATATAACTCAAACACTTGTTAATACGTTACATTGTCGTTTCTAACGTAGAAATAAAGCCAGTTGCATAATCCGCTAGACTACTTGTACCGCCTATAGCGTTAGCCTTCCAATCCTACAATATAAATGATATAAAATTGCATAAAAGTACTGAACCTCCTTTTTTGGGAATGATATTTAAAATACAGGAGCATAATTGGGAGCGTATTTATTTTCTGCTGACCTGTTACAACGTATTATCCGGTTGGAACGATCATTTGTTCGGAAAAGAACCCTTTGTATTGACGAGGTCACAGTGGCCTATGTATAAACCAACAGACTCAATAATACGGAATACAGCTGTGAATTATTGTACTTAGGTCGATAACGATGCAATAGTGTAGGTACTGATTAGGGATTTCGTTTATAGAACATACGTGAGAATTTTTCTATAATTTTAAATGTGAATCTTCTTTTAATGAACATAGACCGTATAATATTATATTGTGAGTAATTATACTCTTTTTAACTTTTTAATACAAAAAAGCCTATTTTAATACGAAATTGAACTAGGTGGTGGGTTAAAAAAACATCTAAATATCGAATTTATTTGAATCGTTTGCATTCATTCTAATTTCTAGGGTTAATTTAGCTACTTAATACTTGCATTCAAAAATAATTTTAAAAGCAATGAATACCTAACTTAGTTCGTATTATAGAAAAGCCCAAATAAAAACATATTTTCTGTCCATACAGTTATTTTATATTTGGACAGAACGAAGAGGAGTGTTGTGTTCTTTTTCTCTAACCTGTGTGTGCCTGTATTCATCAGTGACATCCTCTTTCATCAAGCTATGCCCACGAATTAGTTACTTGCGTTTGCAACTAGATGGCGCTGTTATAAATATCATTGAATAGAGCCAGTTTCATAACATGGGGATTATCGTTCATGATGGGCATTGGGCATTTATTTAATTAATACTTTTGTTATGCCAACTTTGTTGTCAAAAAGAGATTATCGTACGCCCTAGATTACGACTTTAATAATTGAATCACTGAATGCGATTAACTTATGATAATAAGGTGTAAGGTTGATAAATAAAACAACAAAATTCTTCATGAATGTTAATTCATATTTAATAAATAAATACACTTTTGCTTTTTTAAATAAAACTAATGTAAGTGACTTAGTTGTAGCAACTCTCAACAACATTATATTATACAATACATAGGGATACGCACGCGCGTTTATTGCTTAGTTCTAATTTTACATAACAATAACTAAAAGATATATATTAGATGTCCTCTTCAATATACATACAAATAAGTTAGTAAGATTTATTTTACAGAAAAACTTAAATGTCAAATGAACTTACAAAATATAAACAGATAAAATATAGTTGGTATAATCTGTTTTATCTATGGTACGTATAAATTATCTATGAATGAAGCTGTCTCGTTTTAACTCTGTTTGTTAAGTCGGTAAGAAAGAGATAGCGCTATTTTGACACTACAGCCTCATTCATAAAAAATGCACACATTTTAGAAGACAGTTTGAATAATGTGAACACAAAACACATCTTTGGCTTCAAGCGAAATTTACAAAAGCATTTCAAACAACTTCACACGTGATACGTT
>CAJQZN010042504.1:22079-39028 GCA_907164685.1 Colias eurytheme | reverse complement strand
ATGATTGAACTTCACGTACAGGTAAGTTCGTTTAATCATTAATTATAACTTATAAGTGTAAATATATTGCTGGTTTGTCATATTTTCACAAATAACCGAGAAATATAGTCGACATTTGCAAAAGTTTTATCAATGGTGAATGGTCTTCATGGACCATCGGTTTTCGCTTGGTGCAAACATTCGTAGAGCCTCTTATATAAAGATTTACGATGATTTATACCATTAATTATTTACAATTTATGTAATTGATTATATCCATATTATATCGTAGTTTGTAGGGGTCGTAGTCCGTAGCATAGACTATAAAGAACCAAATCTTGAAACTGGCAAATAGACATATCTTCCGCCATCAAACGAGAAACGATAACAAACGTCAATATATAGTGACATTTGACGTCTGTCACTTGCACAGTCGCAGTCAGTCTCCGTCGGCAGCTTGTTTTCGAGTTAATTCCAAAATGAATATTTTCTTTGCTTAAATTTTAACTGAAGTTATTCAATGTTTAATTTGTTACTATAAATAAGTGTTCTTTAAAAGGTACAACAATGAATATGGACGTAGCAGAATGTGTAAAAGAATGGGAAGATTTGATTGCCGATTACAAGCGACTAGAGGTATACCGTATAGACCAATATTTACACATCTTTGCATTCATTATAGATTTTGAACCTATCAAAACTTAAGATAATTTATTCTATTCATTAATAATTCAAATTACGATATAATAAATCTATACTTTTATAAATATTAGTAACTTAAGCATATCGACTATAAAGTGTTGATTCATTTTCGAAGTACTAAATCCTTTAGTAGTTGTAATATGCCTTTGTTATTTACTAATTGTCATCGTCCAAAGTGCTATAAACTATTGTTTACTTTATTATTCTAAATGATATGATTTAGCTCAGTAATATAAATGAAGTGTTACAAAACTATTATTATTATTTGAAGGTTAAAAGTATATCTACACAAACATTAATTATAAGTTAAGATATGAAATATTCGTTATCATTGATTATTTTTTTTATTTCAGACTATAAATAAAGATTATGCTGCTAAATTAGAAGAGGTTGGTGAACTTCAAGCATCATGTATGAAGGAGTTAAACCATCAGAGATATCGCATGACCATAATTTCAAGTGCACTCAAAAGGTCAGATTAAGTGGAATAAAGATCATTTGAAAATGCATTTATCTTATTATCTTTCTCATTATAGTTGACGTAAACATGTTTTGAAACTTATGCTATTATATGAACATACATTATTTTAATTTATATTGAATGTCTCAAACAAACGTTTTTTGTTAAGTAACTCTGAAATATAACAATTGTGTAGCTAAGTAATATCTAGTTACTGAAGTTCATAAAAAATTGTAATTTTATGTGTCCTGTGACACTTGAAAAAAGGATATATCACACCTATGAAACTCTTGATATTTTCATATATTTTATGTAAAATGATAGGGTAGATATAGGGTATAGATTCCAAGTTAAGGTAATTAATTATAATGTGTCATGTAGATGATTATGTTGATAAAATAAATCCTGATAAATATTATGAACATTATTGACATGGTTTGATAAATAGTTGCTTAATTTTTAACAAAGTGATGCACTTCAGTCAATGTTGTATGTTTAAAGGTTAGAAAAGAAGGGACCCACAAAAGATGAGCGAGTGGCAACATTGGAAAAAGAAATAATGAAAAGGAAAGCTATGCTGCATGAAATTGAAGCAACTCTACCCAAACAAAACAGTCTATATTTGAAAATCATACTTGGCAATGTTAATGTATCCATTTTGAATAAAAATGACAAGTATGTAGTAACCAAATTACAATTATTAGAGACTTAACTAATCATGTTTGTTTTCTGCTTTGTTTTTAACCGAACTATAAAGTAACTGTATCAAAAACAATTACCTACAAGTTTTCAATTTGATAACTGAGATTTACAACTTTTTCAAAGAATAATTCTTATCAGACAGGCGACAGCTCTGCAATTCTGGCAAAGTTTAATCTTTTCAACAGATATAGATGTTTTTTAAAAAAATAAGAACATTCTTTATTTTGCACTCTTTCAGTTTTTTAATTATCACTTATCAAACACCTTACTCTGTGATATTAACCATCATTTAACACATTCTTAAAATACACAAATTGATGATTAAAATTGAGAATATTTCTTTTTATACATTATAAGCGAATTTTAAATAATAATTCATTTCATGCATTGTTATTCAATTTTTATTTTTACTTCAATTACATACTTTATTGGTATTTTCAGATTCAAATACAAAGATGAGTATGAGAAGTTCAAGCTCATACTCAGTGCTATTGCTTTTGTTTTAGCTGTTGCTAATTTATATATAGACTTCAGGTGAGTTAAACCTTTTCATATAATTGTGTTTTTAACATTACTGTATAAAATGAGTCAAAAAGTAAAAACTACATAACATAACCCATATATCTCATAGTTAGGTTAAAAGTACTATTTTGATTCTGAACAGTGTTTAAAAAATTTAATCTGGATTAAATTATTCGCCCTTTAAAAATAGATTGACTAATCACATTTAAGTGCATTATAAAACTTATTAGGTATTTATCAGAAATCATATTAAGTGACTCAGTATTTATCAGCTTAAGTAATAAATTACTGTAAGCGATAAAACAGCCCAAAGTTCAGATTTAGCATTAGTTCTGTACAATGGAAAAACACTGTTTGTATTAATTTACAATGAAGAGAATTCAGATAGAAGAAGCTACTTTTATAAACGAGAACATTTACAAAATTCTAAATACATATATTGATATTATTATTACATTTTCCACAGGCCTTTGCAATTAATACTGATATTTCTCTTGGTATGGTACTACTGTACGTTGACGATTCGCGAGAGCATTCTTAAAGTGAATGGATCTCGGATCAAGGGCTGGTGGAGACTGCACCACTTTGTATCAACTGTTGTTGCCGGTATTCTGCTCATTTGGCCACAGAACGAGTCTTGGGAGGAATTCAAACATACATTTATGTGGTTTATCGCTTATATCAGTAAGTATTTAACTGCTTGAAAAAGAACTACTAATTACTATAACTAAAGCAGATAGATAGAATAACTAAAATACTCTTTAAAAAAATAGTGACTGGAGAAATAGAGAAAAAGGTTAGAGGTAAAGTTATACCTAAGTTATGTCAGGTTGGGGATAAGTTCTATCATTTTTACTGCATGACTTATTTTATTACTACATGACTTCTAGGCATAATTATTTTTATTTCTTTATTTTGTTTAGAAAAAACAAACACAACAAATTTAAGAATATTAAAAGAAATTGTAAGTATTACATTTTTCTAAATAATAATCAAAACATTACAGGTGTAGTACAATACATGCAGTTCAGATATCAAAGTGGAGTATTGTACAGGCTAAAAGCCCTGGGCGCGAGGCACAATATGGACATTACTATTGAAGGATTCCACTCTTGGATGTGGAGGGGACTCTCCTATCTCCTACCGTTTCTGTTCGGAGGATATATTTTCCAACTATACATCGCTTATACGTTATACCACTTGAGTTTTAACCCGGATGCAACATGGCAGGTATGTTAACAATTTAATAAATACTTAAGGATCAGTAAAGACGAAATTTATTTTAGTAAACAGTAACTAGATTGATTTAAAAAATCAAAATTACCCAGTTGTGAAATTAATTTGTAATTTTTGAAACTGTATCTTTTTATTGTTATTATAACAAATTGATTGTTAAAAAGATATTCTTATTAGAATCATCATATTAACCAAATTTTAGGAAGTGTGTTAATTTTTAAGCAATGGCAGTTGTGTTACATTTATTAGAACTTTTTCATTTTATCACAGTTATTATATCTTTAAGTATAATATGTAGGTATACATTTTACTGTATTATGTAAACCAAACCATTACTGTGTACTTAAACCTTAATTCATATACACTACAAATACATTTTCGTCGTCCGAATAACAACAGGTGGCAGCATTAAGTATATCCTTCTTTTTGCTCGGAATTGGAAATACGGTCACAACATTCCTGGTAATCCCGCAGAAACTAAACGAACAGGTACAAGATTGAAGATCTCCAGCAAACAACGCTTGTAGTGTAGATTTTACTATAATAATCACGAACAATTAGCATTTGTATATTACACGACGCTTTTGTTATTTTTGGTCGCCAGATTTTGTTCTAGAACCTTCTAGAAGCTTCTGTGTTCATATTATGGAAATGCATCTTCGTGGATATAAGCCAACTACTAATATTATTTATTTGCAACAGCTCTATTGAGAATGCTATGGCTCGTAAAATTTAAGTATGTAGTAACTTTAAAGCAATTTTTATTTATTGTAGTATTGTTTTCTGTAATTTTATTAATCATATCGACTAATCAATGATCGGGAAAATACACATTACGATGAAGGTCATGTAGGTTAACATATTATCATAAAACAATTTGATTTAATAATCATAGATATATGTATATTTACGGCTTCGGAATTTTTTTATAAATCTTATGTATACCACTATGGTAATTTTACAGACTGTCAATGTATGTAAGTACTGTAGAGAAGGCAAATACAAATGTAAATATTTGGTAGTCCGAGTCTATAATATTGAATCATACACGAATATTTGGGCTAGACTCTTCAAAATATTGTAAAATAAACTCTTTACTATCATATTATTAATATGCGATATTCATGCAAAATCCAATTACGTAATTACTTACGAAGAAAACGCTCTATTTATCGATAAATTATATTTAGGCATATCTGTCTTATATAAATCAATGTTTATCTAGAGGTATTTGTTGTAAAGTCCAATCTTGGTTATATATGCTACACAAGAGATTACATATAGCACACATTAAAAATAATTACTGTGTGAAAATTCATCACTCAATCATACGGTTTGAACTCATTTAAATTTTTAATAATACATATTACCTAACATAAGGAAAATAATATTATATTTTAATATTAAGAAATACTAATACTTTTATTTTCTTTTTGTATTAAAAGAGATGTAGTTGGCTTAATCACAAGATCATGAGAAATTTGGTGGACCAATATATTCTGACCGTTATATTATTCAAATGATTTTATTATTTGGATGATATTAATTGTGTATTAAATAAGAGGTCTTGTGCAAGACTTTATTATATTCAGCTACTCTTGTAATACACAGCATGTTTTGCTTGTTTATTGTTTAATAGGCAAAATAAGTGTATAGGCCTAGCATTTCTTTTTCATTTTACTTTTAGAGCATGTTTTGATTCACACAAGACTCAAGAGTGCAGTGCGGAAAGTCTACCTGACATAAGGCTATTTTGCGAGTGGCAAAAATTGGAAATAAAAGATAAAATAGAATTTCATATATTACTTTTTAGTCTTAATATTTTAAAAGTCTAATTTTCTTAGCCTCTAACTCTTTAGATTTCGGAATTCTTTGAGATATTTATTACTGAGTCATAAAACAAAATGTTAAATATGAAATCTCATTATTATAAGTACGTGTTATAGTGTTAGGGAATTATATTAGTGCGAGTATATTATAACTATAATATACTACACATACATGAGTAAGGTTGTCACGATTCCAATTTTTGCCATTCAACTAAATGCGCCCGCGCCGGACTTACCTAGCTTACCGGTCCTATTCTTATAGATGCGTTATGCCAGCTCGAATATATTTTTTGTAGTAATACAATGGCTTGAAATCGAATTATTTACCGTTTTTGATTAATAAACGATACGAAAATGCATTTTATTAGTTAGAACTTTAATTTGTACGTATTTATTTATATATAAGTTTTAGAAAACAATTTTATGTGTTCTTTAGTTGTATAATAATAATTATCATTTGTACACAGTTTATTCATTATTTATTATTCATGGACAAATCAAGGATTCTGGTTAACAGAATATATTTTTATTATCACAATAACTATTGTACCTATATTATTGCAAAAATAATTTTTATGATAAACAGTAGGCAACGAGTATATATTTTATATGTTGAGTAGAATAGTTCCTGGTATATACGAAATAGGTATGCGCTATGTAACATTTTACGATCAACTGATTCCATTCTGTACACATTGAGATAATATTAATATGGAGTCGATACCGCCTACACCACTTATGTTCCACTCAACATACGTCATGTGGCGTAACTGCACTCAGTCGCTTGCTCGCTCATTGGCGCGAACGTCACGCTCATTTTTTATTTGTTTTAAAGTGAAACGCATCAAATATGCCTACGTGTGTGTTACGATATTGCACAAATAATACAAATAATACGGAAAAGTGCAAAGGAATAACTTTTCAATCAGTAAGTAATTAGATAATAATTTTTAAAACTTAGTTAGAACAAAATTTTTGGCGGGCGACATTTTGCGTCATTTGTCATAGATTAAAAATTTAAGATATGACATTGGGCATGAAATAAGTGTTGTTAGTAATATTTGCTGGCGTATATTTTTATAGTATAAAATAATAATTTTACATATTTAGAAAAGCATAGACTGGTTGTTAATTGAAAAAAGGTGAAATCATGAAATATGAAAATCAATTACTTAATCACCAATTTTTTTTTGTTAATTGATTTTAATCAATTTTAATTGATATTGTATAAGCTACTGACTTGAACGTATAATTGAATTATTATTTATTTATCTGCACTAATATTATAAAGAGGAAAAATTTTGTTTGTTTGTTTGATTGTAATAAATAGGCTCATAAACTATTGGACCGATTTTGATGAAATTTGGCACAGACAATCTTTAGACCCTGAGAAAAAACATAGGCTACTTTTTATTGCGAAATATGTACCACGGGCGAAGCCGGGGCGGACCGCTAGTTCAGAGATTAATATTTTTTCTATTCAAGGTTTCCATGTCTGGGTCGTGAAGAAAGGGAAAAATGGGTAAAATTTGTCCAAAACAACCGCAGTGAAGAAACCTGGTTACCATCCGATAGAACTAGCATCTGTTCATTGCATTTTCGCGATGAGGATAAATATACCACAAAAGCGGGAAGGCGTATTCTAAAGAAGTCTGCTGTTCCTTGTATTGATGTTAGTAATAATAATAAAATTTTACGGATTTGTATAACAAATAAAATATTATTTTAGCCATCACTAACATTATTATTATTATATTTATTTTAGCCGAAGGTGTGCTACAATAGTACTGGAACAATACAAGCAATTTCTGAGCCGGGAACATGTTCTGAGGATGATGAACTAAATATAAATAAACACAATTTTTACACGGCTTTTATTTTTTTTCTAAGGAAGGCTCAATTTGTAAGGAATGAAACTTCCCATAGCCCATATTGAACCTCCTCATCCTATATTATATGCCAGATATTGTTAGCCCCGCGTAGTAAAGTCAGTTTATATCTGAAATAAATATTAAGTAAGTACAAAGAAAATTTCAAGTCAACGTGCATGTAAGGAGTGGCACCCAATAAAATAGACAGAAAGAAACAAAGTGTCGCCTCTATAGCGGTGAGTCAGTGACATCGCATAATCTATGACTGTCTAGCTGTCATTCGCGCGCCCCGCGCCGCCATCTTGGCGCACAGATTTTGTTCGTGGTGTCTGCTCCATTATTAATATTATCTCAATGTCTGTACATTATGTATCCACATCTATTTATACGCAGCATAATAAGCTTTTAAAAATGTACGCACAAAACTTCAAGTAATCGAAAATGTACGTGTATTTTATGTGATATTATTTGGATTCGATGTGGACTAAGGCAACTAGTCATGCCTCATGCGTATTGCAAATATAGTAATGTAAGAAAACATGAAAGATCTGTATAAATTAACATACAAATAGACTGTGTACTTAACGCTTTGTAAATTAATTTACTTTTTTTACACACAACTGGTTGTAAAATTCATTTTTGTTTATTTATAATACACTTAATAAATTTTCTGCTTAGTTGCAAATGTTATTTTTAATTTCTTAATATTTTTTTTGAAATTATCTGCAGGTGTCTTACTTAGCCGTTTTGTTCCTTACGTTGCACTGCTGTAATACATATACAATTCTGCAAACGATGTACAAGAAAAATCGGGGTGCTTTGAAGTTGCGCTACAAATTGCGAGCTATCGCGTACCGGCTGTCTAATGAAATTGCGGTTTTGGTACGTGATGATAAAATCTATGATATCATTAAAGCAAGGCTAGGGGTTCCAATAATTCATCAAGTTATCATAAAACAGAATTCTGTGTAATGTCCGAGGGTTTTAAAATGCATTCTATATATTATAGCATCTACAAAAATTCTCAGTCGAAACGCCGGAGATCTAATCGTATTTTGTAGTGATGTCATTGGCTTTATGGGAAAAAATATATGAGGTGGGCAATGTGGATATAAAATGTTTATTGGCATTACAGCTTTAATATGACGGTATCGCCTTGAAGAAAAATGTTGGTTTGGGTTCTTTCTTATACATATTATATACAGTAAAGTCTTTGAGGTTTTACGAAATTAAAGCGATTTCGTCGTTTCAGCCTGTATTAACGTTGTACTTTTCACTACTTAAGTTTGTCTTCTTTCAATTCAATTTCTATCGTAAAAATTTACATGATAATAATTGAATGCTTCGAAAATGGTTTAAAAATTTTGTGACAACAATAAGAAGCACATCGGTACGTTTAAAAAGTAGGTGCTTTGTTTTGTCCGTTTTTGATTTGGGTTTTTTGCTTTATTTATGTTTGCATTTTTATTAAACATTAAAATATGTATATATGTAGCTTTAAGGCTAACGTATATTTTGAGATGTGTGTGTGTCACAACGTAGTAATACCTGTTTATATAGTAGAACCACATTTTTCCTCTTTCAGTTTCACTGATTTTTTAAATTTATATTAAATAATTGCAGGATCAGAAATGGAGGCAAAATAAGCTGGAAACAAAGCAGGAATAAAAAGTTACAATTAGTATGGTTATCTCGGCGATAAATATATCGATTTTATTCTTATTATTATAGTATTTTCATATAAGAAAATATATTTGTATTATTGATATTATGTATCTTTTATGTAAATATAGTTGTTAAATAAAACTATTTCGTAGTATTTATTACTCATTTATTGTGTCATTGAAAAAAAAAATGAATCCATTGAAAGATCAACATATTTTATAAATAGTAATTTTAACTTCGCTTTACACTGAATGTCACTCTTAAACTAATTACATATAATTACTTTTTATATACATTTATATACAACCAAATAGCTGAAAAACAAACAAAAAGACCAGTCTTGAATTTTAGTGGCAGAATACGAAATTTATTCTTCATCCGCTTCTCCATCGCTCTCACTGAATGATTTTTTTTCATATTCAGTTGTATCTAGTCTAGGCTTTTTAATAAGTAAGCCTTGTCGCTGAAGTTTCTCCAAAGCTGCTATTGTATCGTTTTTAGGCGAATTGACTTCACATTTCTCTTCCACTTGTTTTGATTGCTGTGAACTCGTTTTGACTATCTTCAGCCCCGACACACCGCTCAATTTAGCAATGTGCTGTTGAGACGACGAGCTGGTTTCCGATCTCGTTTGAGAAGTTGAACCAGCGTTACTTAAAACTTTTGTTACATTTGAAAAACTAGATTTGCTTTGTGAACTTGAATACTGCACCGTACCATCTTCGCTCATGTCCGGTATGTCTTGTACAGGTATTAGAGATTCTTTTGGTTTTTTGAAACAACTAAAATGACCAGACGCTTCCTCGGATTGCCTCTTTGCATTATTCGTAACTTGCGGTGAAATCTTTAGAGGTCTGTTTGAAGTATAAGGACGTAGTTGGTTTTGAGCTGCCGGTACTACTTTTCGGATGTTAGATGGATTCTGCAGTCGTGGCGCATTCAGTCTAGGACGTACAGGAACTATCATATTAGATGGTCGGATTGTGTTTGTGTTAGGAGATACAATTTGAGAAGTAGGAACAGAATTTCGTACTTTAGTACCGACCGCAGGTGATGCTTGTCTTATTGGAGTGGCTCTTATGTTATTCGAGGCCATATTCATTATTTTTTGAGGTCTTATAGTTGGCTTTGAAATATTTTGACTGGTATTCTGAACTTCCTGTGTATTAACAGTTCGAATAGTTTTTGTAACCGTAGTTGTTATTTCTTCTATTACAGTTTGTGATTTAACAGATGTTTTAACAGTTTTTACAGTGCTAATTTGATTGGAAGATGAACTTGCTTTTTGACTAGATTGAACATTTTTACTAATTTGTTTCTCTTGATTTACAGATTTTGAAGTTGAAGGTTTCCCTGATGCATTTGCTACATTTCTTGTTGTGTCAGACCCTTTATCACTTGTATTAGTTTCATCTTCTGAAAGTGTGTTTCCCTGTCGTAAAGGTTTTATTGTTAGTTCGCTCAAGTGGCTTATATTAGATTTTTTCGGCTGAGTAGGCATTGTAAGATGTTGTTTCGTTTTATTGATAGGATTTACTTTAATTTGACTCTCAATATCGGCCAAATCGTCGTCTATATGATCCTCATTTTGGATTTCCTCGTCGCTGTTATAACTATGAGGCGATTCCACTCTAGCCTTAGGTTCATCTTCCGCGTGGTGTTCATTGTCGCTAAAATCTTCTTCATTCAGTTCTGTGATCTTAAGTCTACCTTCACTAGAGTCAGAATCGTGATCTTCATCTGCGTTCATTGCATGTCCAGTACTATCGGTATTGTCCATCTCTTCATGTTGAAAATCAGAATTTTTTGATTTAACAGTAATATGACGCCTTAAATTTTTTATTGTCTCCTGGAGATTTTTTTGTTCTTCTAAAAATTTGTTATTGCCATGTGTAATATTGACATTTTTTGACTCAAAACTTCGATTTACAACAGTCTTTTTGCATTCTTGGCCAGCGGCGTTAGATCTATATTCTGTATAGTTTGAACTTTGTTGGCTCATTGATTTAATTGTAATATTTTTATTTAATCCGCGTGGAACATTAGTAGATGTTGGTTTAGCGATGATTTTATTGGGAGTTTTTACTGGCTTAATTGTATCATTTTGTTTGGCTTTTACAACATGCTCAGTATCAGCTTCGCTATCTGAATCATCTATATTTAAAATCTCTATAATATTGTCTTTTTTATTATTAACTGCATCTTGATTTACACTTTTAGGAAACGCTTTTACCGTTTTTTGAGGTAAGGGTTTTTTAGGTGTCGAAATAGATTTAGCAGTAACATTTGTCAATCGTTTTAAAATATCTTCATTTTTAAGAGAATTGACAGATAGTTGTGTATTATTTTTTGTTTCTGTTGCATCTGCTTTAGATGTAATTTTCGCTGGTATAACTTTCGGATTACTCGGTTGTTGATTAACGGGTATAGTGGGTTGTTTTGAAGGACCACAATCTGTATCCTCATTCATATTTTCATCGGCGCTCATGTAGTCTTCATCATAATCTTCATTTGACGCAAGGTTTTTAGTTAATTGTGGCGATGAATTTGTCGGCTTCACTGTAATAAATTTACTCAAGCCTTTTAATGCTTCTAATGATTTACTATTAGTCACATTTTGTTCTTGCTGCTTAAGTTTTTCGTCATTTATTAGTGGGCTAGGCTGTGAGCTCTTAGTAACTGCTTTGACAGTTATACTATTATTTAAATTCAATGAGTTGAAGGCATTACTCTCGGTTATTTTTTCAGTTGCTTCATCCTCATTTTCAGTAAAATTTTCTTGAATGTTTTTTTCGTTTATATCGTAATTTTCCAATTCAGTTTGTATTTGTTGCTCATTGTTTGTTGTTTGACTTTTTGTTTCACTAAGAGATTTTATGGTTAATTGTGAACCAATATTCTGTAAGGCTTTTTTTAAAGGGGGGTCAATTTTCTCTTCAGTCTCTTCTGCATCTGATGGCATTTTGTCCTCATCATTTTTTAATACATCTGCGCATTTATCTGATTCAATTGTCTCATTTTGGTCTGGTGGACTTTCTTCTTGTAATATGTTTTCAGTCCCTTCATTATCCTTATTGCTGTTTTCAGTGAGATTATCTTTGTTTTCAACATTCATATTATTTTGCAAATCTAGTTGCTTTTCTGCAATATCCATATCATGGTTCTCATTTTCTTTTGTGCATAATTGAGATGCATTATCTAAAGACTGGCTATAATCAGATGAAGAATCTACTTTATTTGATTGATAACTATCCTGCTTATTTTCTGGTTCTGTTTTAATAGATTTCTTGATAATTTTTATTTCACTATTGCCTTTACTTAATAATTTTGATATGACATCATTAGGATTTGTTGGTACTGAAACATTTAGGTTACTAGTTTGAATAGGTGTGTGTTTTTTCTGATCATTTAGAGATATACTACTTTTACTAGATTTTGGTTTTATTATAATTCCTTGTTTTTTCAACTTAGCTAGGTCTGAGTTGAGATTTTTCGCTTCCATATTACTTGCCATATTTTTCTTTGTGTTATATTTTTTCTTGAGAACCATTTGTGTAGGAACTTCTTCAATACCTTGTACATTTAAACCATCACCAAATACATCTTTATTCATATTTAAAAATTCATCCAATGTTATAGTTTCCTTTTTAGATTTCTTGTGTTTTTTGTGTTTCTTTGTTTTCACTCGGCTTCTGCCTTCAGACTCACTCATGGACATTTCGAGGAAATTGTTCTGTAATTATGAGAAAATGTCAGCTACTGATATAATATAATTAAATTACGAATCTAATATAATTTTTAGTAGCAACTTACAATAGGATCAATTTTTGGATCTGACAACACTTTTTCCATTATTGGTGGAACAGCTTCCAATGAAAATTCTGTAACTTCACTGACCCTAGAACAATATTTTGAAAGTATTAAAATTAGGTAAGAAACAGAATGTAATTTTACCGAGATTTTATATAACAAAAATAGCATTACATTTCATTTTGTTCACTATACACATCTTCTGTAGAGTGGAATGTCAGGTGTAATTCATATGCATCTAAATGATAGAAGAATGCTTCACACAGTGGACAGCGTAACACATCTTCTGGGGCTTGATTTTCATCACCATGGTCATCTTCCATGTGTTTCTACAAAATTAACATACTATTTTTAGAAATATGTAAAAGAAAAGACAAAAAATAAGGCAATGCAAATTGTAAGTTATCATAAAAATTTGTTGTTTTGTAGTGTCATTTTATTAATTAGATGTTAGTTGACCTTACACAATTATTATTAATTTTCTAGGTGAAGCCACAGAACATATAAAAGAGGTTAGAATGGCAATAATTCGCCGTTCCTATAAGAACCGGTGTCGCCTGTGGGTGTGGCCAATTCCGCGCAAGTCCGCTTACGCACATATTTGCAATTTCAAATCTAGCCAATCATAGCACCGCGCGATCACGCGATTTAAAATGGAACGAATCATACGCATGATGATGATGTGAGCAGTGCTCATATCCTTGGCGCGTCTGCCCCGCCTACAATACCTTTCTAACCTCTTTTATATGTTCTTTGTTTGAAGCAAATTTTCATCCATATTATTTTAAATACACAGCAACTACGAAATGTTTCCCGTATTTATAGAAAATTTTATTAAATATACCAATGTTGTTAGAGTTTGATAAAATTAATACAACACAATTAAGCAACTTACATGTAAATTCACTTTATTATTGTACTCTTCTCCACAAAAAGGACAGTAGAAAATAGATACCAGCTCCTAAAAAAAATGAAAATTACTGGTGACATTTGCTTATTGGTGAAGTGTGAAGAATATAAGAAGAGTATCATTATAGAAAGTGTTCATTTTAGGCTGTGTATTAAATAAATAAGTTGTCTACACATATAATCCTTACTTATAATATAAATGCCAAAGTGTGTTTGATTGTTTGTTACTCCTTCACGCAAACACTGCTGAACCGATAATCATGAAATTTGGCACAGACATGGAGTAACTTGGATTAACATATACAACAGAATTTTTTATCCCGAAATTCCGACTGGAACAGGAACTATACAGGTTTTCCTTTGACTATGCGGGCAAAGCTTGAAATGCTTGAATTAAATATTTCAAGACTCGTGTGTTAAGTATAATGTAGTTCTGTATAATATAAGTAATTAGCCAGTATAAGAAAAAACATACAGTTTGATATAAATGGCAGTTCGGAAGTTAGATGCTAGTGTGGGTGCGCACAGGGCGCACACCTTAATGTTCTAATATTAAAATTGTTTTCTGCGCATCAGTTTGTAGGATGTTCCGAGCCGCCATTAAGTTTGAATTGTACTATACCTGGTTAAAGAATTTAATCTTCTTAGATGAGCCAATAGAATTCAAATCTGTGTCCTGTCTATGAAAGAATTTATTGTGATGTAGCATCGCCGAGGGTACATTAAAGTATACACTACAGCTATCGCAGTGAAAGTTCTTTTCATTGCTATTTGTTAAGCCATCATGATTTGATTGTAGGTGTTTATTAAACAAGTGCTGAAATAATACAAGTCATAAAAGTAAAATTATTAGATCAACAGTTTTAAAGTCGAGGATTTAAATTGGTAATGTTTTACAATCTTAGTAGTTGTATGCGCAACTGTTATATTTTTACTCTGTTCATGGCATTGCTTGATTTAGGGAATGAAACTGGAGATAAATAAAAAACAAGGTACAGTAAAGATTAACAACCACAAGAAAAAATAATGTATATTTTTAATAGTTGCCTTCAGTTTAATCTTAAAAAAGCAAGTTTATTTGGTAATAATCTTACTACATACCTTCATAGTAAAGAGCTTGCCGCACCATGGACAAAAATACTTAGCATCATGGTCAGGGTGCACTTTATGTTTATGTGTTATTGCCTTTGATATTGTAGGAAAAACTTCTTCACAAACATCACAACCTACCAACTCATTATCCTCCATCTTTTCAGTTGAAGTAGGTACTTCATTTTGTGTTTTATTTTTATTCTTAGAACTTTTATCAAATAAAGGATCGCCGTGTTTTCTAAAATTAATAATCAATGTTTATAATTAGCATTTACATGGAGAATGTATAACCAAGAACTGTCACATCTAGTAAATGTTTTAGTAAAGTGTACAGTCTGTAATATTTTTACCTGAAATGTTCCTGTAATAATTCTTTATCGTTAAATACTTCATTGCAAAAAACACACTTTAGATTGTCAATTGATGTCATACTGAAGAATTAAAACTTATTTTCATAGAACTCTTGTAATCTTATGTTTATCATTCAATAATACTGATAGTTCTTATACTTCATACGTGTATTTTCAGGCCTAAATATTTTTAATATATCCAGTTTCAGATACATGTACCCATAGCTTCAAGGCTTTTTTCTATAGATTTGAGTAAATAATTATTTCAATCACAAAGCGCCAGAAACGCCAAACCACAGTCCGGCCATGTTATATGTTGCACAGATTAAAAATTAATATTGCTATTTTAGAACAGATTAAAAATAAGACAGTAGAATTGACGTAAGAGCGAGCGCGCACGAGCAACTTTGTCTCCGCAACTATTTTGTCTCCGCAACTATTTTGTCTCTCCCACCTATGGGCTAGTATGAAAGTGCGCGCACGTAGCGACGCAACTCCCGGGAGACTTTTTTGTCCGCGGGTTCGGAGACAAGCCCGCGACGCAACTGTCGCCCTATCTATTGGTTTCAATCTTAGATCATTAAGTAATGGATGGAGCACGCTGGCAAATGTTCTAACTAAACTTTCTGCCGGTTTTGGTGCGGGGAGGGTAACTCACACTTTGAAACACAATCACACATTCACAAAAATAATTTGTGTCTTTACAAACTCAAACTATTACAAAATGGACAGACTAGCATGTTTTTGCACACATACATCGATTACACAGAAAAATCTCTATACATATACGTAATAATACAATCGCTCTAAAGGGATGTAACCATATCGATATTACAAAAATAATAATTTTGTTGAAATTAGAAATAACATTAATATTATATTCATAAAAAATACTACACAGGTCATTTGTAACGTTTTCATCATTATTATATGCATATGAAAAAATAATAAAACGCCATTTTATTTGTATTTGAATATGTATTTATTCAACACATCACATATTATATTCAATAAAATAAATATCGGTCCAGAAATTTTTATTATTTCTGTACCGAGGTGTCCATTCTGATTTTCTCCCACAGCATTCAATTCACCTTAGCCTTAAAGCAGGATTTTTTGTAAATCTGAAATATACGCAATATTCGTACATACATATAAATAAAGTAGCTGCTCCGCGCGGTTTCACCCCCGTGGCTCCACTCCTGTTGGTCGTAGCGTGATGATATATACCTTCCTCGATAAATGGGCTATCTAACACCGAAAGAATTTTTCAAATCGGACCAGTAGTTCCCGAGAATAGCGCGTTCAAACAAACAAACTCTTCAGCTTTATAATATTAGTATAGATTACAATATAATAGAAAGGTTACAAGATTAACATTACAAAAAAAACGGCTAAATGCGAGTCGGACTCGCGCACGAAGGGTTCCGTACCATTAAAATGTTCTGCCAGTTAAAAGTAACCGAGCGTAAATTTTAATAAATATATACAAGACTTACAAAATAAACATTATACTCCTTTTTATGCAGTTGTGTAAAATTTTAATATAATAAAGATTAATTCTCATCTCATTTCAAATTATACTTAGAAAAATATTTTTTTATCGACGTTCAAGTTAAAAGCAGTCCGTCACTAAGAATGTCGTAAAAATTAACGACCTTTTAAGCGACGAGTTTTTAAATTCAACTCTATCACTAAGTTCATAAAGATTAAATTTGAATTTCTCTTCAAGATAGTCTCGCTACATCACTTTATAGTCTCGTGGGGAGTGCGGTTCAATATCGCGTTCTAAATTCAACTTTATCGCTTAGTTCATAAAGAT
>CAJQZN010042504.1:9043-22069 GCA_907164685.1 Colias eurytheme | reverse complement strand
TCAATATCGCGTTCTAAATTCAACTTTATCGCTTAGTTCATAAAGATTAAATTTGTATATTTTCTTTCCATGATAGTCTCGTGAGGCCGCATCAATGATCGAGTACACACATGACTCGATTATTTGTCTTGATCATATCGCTAAACGATACATCGACGATTATTAGAAATTGCATTTAATTAGAAATGTACGTTAAAAAAATAAAAAAATATACACAAATGAAAGGTTATTCCATCTTTTTTAATATTCGACATGTTTGAATTGCTTCTGCAAGACTTGACAGTGCAAAACGGCATTTTTAGCGGAGCACTCGCAGACGTCCTTTCGATGTTTTACGAATACGCAGAGTGTTCGTAATCGATTACGCAAGTAGTTTTTATGAAAGCATAAGATTTTTCGACTCGAATAATCTTATACCTCGGCAAAAGGGGAAACGCCTGCGTGTGTTATCCATTACTTAATGATCTAAGGTTTCAATGCAAATGCGCACACGGCGACAAAAATGTTGCCTGTCGGCGGCCGCCGGCCAGTTGCCGCGTAACCGGCGTAGCGATAATACGTATTTATGTTAACGTATTTATTCTCGTACACAGTAGTTTTAACCGACTTCAAAAAAAAAGGAGGAGGTTATCAATTCGGCCGGTAGGTATATTTTTTTATGTATGTACACCGATTACTCCGAGGTTTCTGAACCGGTTTACGTGATTCTTTTTTTTTTTGATGCGGAATGGTGTGGAATTGGTCCCATAAATTTTATTCGGATAAGCCCAGTAGTTTTTATTGTATGAGCATTTTTGTCTGGTCTCGATGACTTAATTGAAATGTAGCTAGTAACTTTGATTCATTTCCAGGTAGAAAGCTGAAATTTTGTATACGCATGTAAATTGGATAACGATGAAACATTATGAGATAGAGCTGATTTGATGATGGAATCGGAAGGTGGCCATAGGAACTTAGTAATATATTGACTCAACTTTATCGAGGTTGAGCTCGTTTGATTCGTGTTGAAAAATACACTAAAAAGTATTAAATAAAAACTACTTTACTTTTTACAATTACGATTACATATCTATACTAATATTATAAAGAGGAAAGGTTTGTAGGTATGTATGGTTTTCAGTTTTCACGCATAAACTACTGAACCGATTACAATGAAATTTAGCACACATATAGAGGGTAACTTGGATTAACACATAGGATAGGTTTTATCCCGGAAATCCCACGGGAATGGGAACTATGCAGGACAAGAGCACAGACCACAACCGTTTCTTCGAAATCCATGTTGATAAATGCAGAAAATTTTAAAGAAAAAGTTGCGTTGCTGTCGCTTTCGTGAGCGCATCGTTCAAAACTTTGCGAGGAGACAGCGACAGAGACAAAATAGTTGCCGAGCAACTAAGTTGCTCGTGCGCGCTCGCTCTTAAGCCACAGAACGATAAGTTACCTACTGTGCAGCTACCATGAATTCCGTTGAAAAAAAAATAAATACAGTTAGGTATGTAAATGAAAATAAAATAAACTGCCTTGTCAGTGGTTCTTATTTTCTTATAATATCTTATGACGTTTTTGCAAATGACTTATTTGTTCAACTCACAGGTTCAACAGCTATAATAATTTAAATCACATAATTTCAATATGTATATGGTTAACACATATATTATGTATGATCGTTTTTTTTTTATCATATATTTAAATATTTCAATATGTTATTTATTTACGTATTTCTAGAATGTGTTATGCGCTGATTACACCTAACGAGTACAGTGGCGAGTCAGTAAATACGCTCTCGGCCGAGACAGTTGCCGAACCGAGTGGGTGTTTACACGTATTTCACTAGTGGCGAGTCAGTTCAGTTTTGATCACGACGCGGACGTCTGCAATGGATCGAAAAAAAAAAGAATTTAAACGGGTTTTAAATCGGCTGTTACCAGATATTATTAACGAATTGTGGGATTTATTAGAAATAATAAATAAAAATAATAATTCTTTGAAAGAATACAATGACGAAACGAACGAGTGGCGAGTGGCCGAGTGACGCGACGAGTGCGTGTTTATACCTGCCGAGCGGGATAGCGAGTGGGTACTCGGCCGAGTAAACAAATTGGGATTCTAGTGACTGTCTCGCCGCTCTTCTCGGCCGAGTACTCGGCCGAGTACTCGTTGAAGTGTTTATACCAACCGAGCACTCGGCCGAGGACACTGACTCGCCACTGTACTCGTTAGGTGTAATCGCCGCATTAGCACTTAGCCGCTAACTTCAGGCATGTGAGCTAAATAATTATGCAACTTACAAAAATACAGATATAGATTACAAACAAATATGTATTTCCCCTATCTTTCTTATCAGTTTCATGGTTTTGGTAATAATAATTTACATTTAATATTGATGATACAAATATATATTTACTAGATGCATATGAACTGTCTATCAGATAAAAAGTATATAGGAATATTTTTGAGGTTGTTAACCTTGAAAATATTATCATTCTGATTAGGTATATAGTACTTTATAATTTACTCACACAAATACTACACAGCAGTATTTAGTATCAGTCGAACTTTGGACGAATAAATATGACTCGTATAACTTCTTTTACGCTAATTTCGAAGCGTTTATATTCTGGAACATCTGAAAAAATTAAAGCAAGAAAATATGTTCTTACAAAATATTTTCAAGGAGAACCAAAAGAAAGTGACTTTAAAATTGTTGAAGAGGAACTTCCGGATCTAAAAAATGGGGGTAAGCCACAGAATATCAAAAAATGATAGTATATAATTTTAATTTGATACTAAACAATAATTATAGAACTGCTAGTCAAATATACCTATTCTAAAAATTTTGTAATTGAAGTAAATTCTTACTACAAAATTTTTTTTCAAACTTCTTATTACAACTTTTATTATGTTTTTAAATAAAATGTATTATTTATTTTATGAATTTATGAATACTTAAAAACTAAAAATGTAGGAAATTGCCGCGTGACGGAAATCAAGAAAATAACTAGGTTCATAATATAAATCATTTAAAAATAATTAACATTATAAATAATTAAATATTTATAATGTATAGTAACTATATGGTCTTTTTGCCAAATACGAAATATATTTTGTTTTATTTACAATCTTATATAACTAGTTAACTAAGTTTCAAGTCTGTCCACCAAAACCAGTTAAGTATTTAAATGCCGACTATAGAGCAAAAGAAAGTCGCTTTAACGTTGACACGATCACACGACTTTCTTTTGTTCCACCACAGCGAACAAATACTCCACTCAAAATCGATTGAACAGATTTTAATGATTTTTGGATGGTTGGATTCGATTCCACTGCGATTAGGTTAATGACAGATCACAGATGTTATTTTGAAAAACAAAGAAAAAACAAAACCCCGGATTTAAACACCGTATTTAAAACAATGATTGATTTTATCAGCATTATTGTAAAATATGTTTTCAGAAATATTGACTCAAGCAGAATATTTAAGTGTCGACCCATATATGCGCGCTTATATGATTGGTTATAAGCTTCCAACAGACATGATAGGAGGTCAAGTTGCCAAGTATGTATTTATGAAAGAAATAATAATTAAATTTAAATTCATATAAAAAAACTAGCTGTGCTCCGCGGTTTTACCCGCAGTACTCCGCTCCTGTTGGTCTCAGCGAGATCATAATATAATATAGACGAAAGCTGAAAGAATTTTTTCAAATCGGACCAGAAGTTCCCGAGATTAGAGCGTTCAAACAAACAAACTCTTCAGCTTTATAATATTCGTATAGATTAACATAACAAAGTTCCCTCATACTGTCTGATATATGCCAGTTTCAGATCAATAAGTGTTGTTTATAAAGGGTCTTTATTTTATAAATGAAAACAGTACGATATTATGTTTCTAAAAAAAAAACATTATGCTTAGAAGTTCAGTGTGATACTTATTTAATTATTGGCTTCGAAATTGCTTGGTTTTTGGCCTGTGGGACTAGATGGCGTTGAGATAGGCTATTGACTGTGGCCAAACTGTGGCTATTGGTTGTAGACTTAGATGAAAAAGTTTATCTTCTTTATAAAGACCTGCTAGCAAGTCTAAGTTTACGCAATTTATAAAAAAAATTCAGGAAGAAATAAGAATGAGAAATTGAATACCTACTATAAAACTAAGTAAATATAGTACATATTACAATATTCAATGTAAATTTATTTTTCCCACCGCAGGATTGTGGCGAAATTTTGACTAGAAATCTAGTCGATATATATTCTAATAATTATTATAAAATATACATAAAATTTTGGTTTCCTCAAAAAAACTATGAACGAAGTAATCCTGCAGTGGGATCTTAGACTAATATTAAAAGAATAAGGATGACCATATTTTTGTTTTTTGAAAGAAACTTCACTTTGAAAAAAATTTAGTAAAATTTTATTTGATGATACATAATATCTAGAATAATGTAATTATGCAATATATATCATTTTCCTATTTCAGAGTCATCGAGAGCCGCAATGATAAGTACCCCGTTGGTAGCTACGTGACAGATTCATTTGGTTGGCGAACACATACCGTCTGTAATCCTGACAAACCGCTAACCCAAGGGACTATACCGTTGGTAAAAGTACCAGATCTTAAACCGTATCCTGTTTCTTTAGCCTTGGGTGTACTTGGCATGCCTGGGTATGTGACCACCTTCAATTTATCAAAGACAACATTTGTCTTTATAGTTACATATATTTTATTTCTATTATATTTATTCTTATATATAAAAATGAATCGCAAAATGTGTTGGTAAGCGCATAACTCGAGAACGGCTGAACCGATTTCGATAATTCTTTTTTTATTATATTCCTTGAAGTACGAGGATGGTTTTTATGTAGAGAAAACGTAAATATGTACCACGGGCGAAGCCGGGGCGGACCGCTAGTATCCTATAAATTTTTTATAGGAACACAGCTTACTTTGGACTTAAGGAAATATGCCGTCCTAAAGCCGGAGAAACTGTTGCGATTACAGGCGCAGCGGGTGCAGTTGGATCACACGTGGGGCAAATTGCCAAAATATTAGGTACTTAAGCATAAATAATTATAAATAGTAGGTACATGTTTACATGTTTTTAATAAGTTATTATAATATGAAGTAACATTTGATTAATTGAAAAAACCTTGGTTATATTTTATGATATTTTAAATTATAAGTACAGAAGATCACTTTAAATGCAATAAATTTATATTAAAATGCCTGTTTGATTTTGTAGGCTGCAGAGTCATAGGCTTTGCGGGTTCAGATGAAAAATGTGAGTATTTGGAAAAGGAACTTGGCTTTGATCACGCGTTCAATTATAAAACAGTTGATATTAAAGCAGCACTAAAAGATGCAGCGCCCAATCGTGTTGATTGCTACTTCGATAATGTAAGTATTCTAGTTCTTCTTCTTTATTTATTAAAATAATCATAACATATAGGTACCATACAAAATATCAATCAATGTTTCCAGGTTGGAGGTGAAATAAGTTATACTATCATGAACCACATGAATAAATACGGCAGGGTGGCTATCTGTGGCTCTATATCATCATACAATGACTTTAAAATTCCAAAAGGTTAAATGTGTAATATTATTTTGTATTTTTTTTATTTTACACTTGTTCGATAATTTTTCTTATTTTATTTACAGTGAAAATATTGCAACCGATAATCGTTTTACGGGAATTAAAAGTAGAAGGTTTTTTGGTCAATCGATGGACAGACAGGTGGAATGAGGGAATAAACATGAACCATAAATGGCTACAAGAAGGCAAATTGAAGTACCAAGAGAAAACATATCACGGTTTTGATAATATGGTCGGAGCTCTTAATGGAATGTTAAGGGGAGAGAATTTAGGAAAAGCCGTGGTCAAAGTGAACTGAAAGACTTACTTATTACTTATTTTATTTTTTTAATAAAAGCGTTTTTAATTTTAAAATATTGTATCATTTTATGTTCTTGAAATAATACATTGAAAAGGTGCTCTGGGGATATTATAAAATTGCTACTCATCATCAGTATTATATTGATATTACATCCTGGATATATAAATATTTTACTTATTTCTTAGTAAATACTTTCCGCGGCTTCGCCTGCTCAGTTTAAGTAAACAAACAGAAAATATGTATTTTAATACTAATTTAGTATCGCTAATTAGTATAGGCTTGGGAAGTAACGAGGAAAGGAAGCAGAGACATAGAGTGGCAACGTTACTCGTCCCTATTTAAATATTTCTCGTTTTATTTTTAAAAAGTTATTATTGTTATTTTACTCATGAGATATGGTACTTTCAATATCAGTTAAAAGTTTTTTGATATTTGTAAGAGTTTTTAATTCGGAATAATTGCCTGTGTATTACATCCTGTATACCGGTAATCGGTGACGGTATATAAGTAAAAAAATGAAAGTAGCGTGTTAAAAACGGTTATTCCCATCTAGTCACACCCCAACTTGTCACACTGTTACTGTATGAGAAAAAATTCCCACTGGGAAAAATTTTTCCCTACTTATGAGTCACACTAAACATTTTTGCAGGTGATTTTACATTAATATTACAATAAGATTAAAATTATATAGAAGGAAAACTTAAATTTAGATTTATTTTAACGATACATAATAATAAAAGATAATGTTAAACTTACGACAAAAATTACCCTAAAATGCAGGTAAGTATATAAAATGGCAACACTCTAAGATAGAGCGAAATCTCGGAGCGAAATGCACTGAGATTGCCACCACAGAACAGTAAAAACTGTGATTGCCACGCATTTGGGAATTGTGTTCGGAACTAGGTAGTTGTAGTAGATCTGTGATTCGATATGATTTGAGTAATTCCAAATTTGACATTGACATTGTCAATTTTCAGCTAACAGATTGTCTATTTGTCTATCTTATTCTTATTGGCCTTATTGCTAGTGTACTCAGTACTGCTTTGTTCGGTGCAGTTAAATTTGAAATCATTGTTCAAATGTGGTTCATATACCTTTATAAGAATCCACACGACATTATCATTTAATTCACATGTACCTACATTATATTTTGTAATTAAAAGCTCATTTCAATAAGTATTAACTAACTAATGAGATATTTCAAAATTGAATTAAATCGAGTTGTAAATAAAATATAGAAAACATGCATCTCTCGAGTTTAATTGAAAATTATTCTATAAATAGTGGAAATATAGTGAACGTAACCGAGTTTGATTCTCCTGTGGGAAAAGTAATAGCGGCGGGTGATGCTGAGTTTATATATTTCGTTTGTTTCGAAGACTCCAAGAATTTAGATAAAATATTTAAAACAGTGTCGGAAGAATTATCGTGCACTTTCAAAGAAGGCAAGAATAAGTTACTAGAGATAGTTGAAAATGAATTAAGACAGTACTTTGCAGGGGAACTCAAGAAATTTACAGTTCCTATTAAAACATTTGGTTCTGATTTCCAAAAGGTATGTAATATTTTGATTTTTAATCTTTCAACTAATCATTTTATAATTAAAATCCATTAAAAACCTAATTGTATTATTTCAGGAAGTATGGAATAAGCTGAGTGATGTACCATATGGGTCCACACAAACATATGGGGACATAGCAGAATCTCTAGGCCGATCAGGTGGTCATGCTCGAGCAATAGGAGCTGCTTGCGGGGCCAATTCTCATTTTATAATAATCCCTTGCCATAGAATTGTTGCTTCTGATTCTAAAGGAGGTTTTAGTGGTGGTCTTGATAGAAAAGAATGGTTGTTGGAACATGAAAAACTGTTTACTGAGTGATGTAAGGTTAAAAATAAAAGTTTGTTAATTACAATCCATATTTCATTTAATGAAAATAATACATTTTTGGTACATGATATCAAAAAAATATATTTACACTTATTCTTAAAATTAATTGAATAATTTATATTTTATAAACATTTCATATGCTTAAAAGAAAGAAAAAAAATCGAAGCTGATCTATCTAAAAGGTATTTTTAAACAGTAAAGATTAAACAAATTGTTTATATTTTATTTCATAATTAAGTTAGTGAACAATTGAATACTGGATTTATAGTGTATCTCTCCAGTATGTTTTCAATGCCTTTCAAATATTTATAAATTGCATTTAATGCAAAAGGTAAATAAAAGCTTCTGTTACAATAATATTCTGCATTTATGAAAACTTATACTAAATCTATCAAGTTCTTATTTGAAAGCTATTTGCCAAAATCACACTAAAATAATTTTACTTTATAATTTTTTATATAAATAATAATTATACCTTATCTACATTTGCTTATTATATTACTAAGGGCTGATTTTTCAATCCTTGGTTAAAACTTATTCGTTGAATCTATACTAATATTATAAAGCTGAAGAGTTTGTTTGTTTGTTTGAACGCGCTAATCTCGGGAACTATTGGTCCAATTAGAAAAATTCTTTCGGTGTTATAAAGCTCATTTATCGAGGAAGGCTATAGGCTATATATCATCACGCTAAGACCAACAGGAGCGGAGTAATGCGGGTGAAACCGCGGGGAACAGCTAGTAATGTATAAAACTACCATTTTAAAAACGTATTCTAATTGCCCGTATTTGACAGTTTACGTGACATTTTAATATTATCGTGTAATACTTTAGTGGACGGATAAGTTTTATCCAAGGATTGAAAAATCGGCCCTAAGTGCAGTGACTCAAACAATTTAATCACATTGAATTGGTATTTGTCATGTTCAAAGTTCTGAATGACAATAATACAATCATCATAAGTAGATGATGTCTATAAATGCGCCTACTTATCAGATAATTTGCTAACTTCCTCTAACTCGGCTTTAACAATTGAAAAGGCGGATGTTGCTGCTATTCTAGAAGAATTGTCCTAACATTGAATGACGATCAAGCGTATCCTCGCCGGTTGAGATTGTAGTAGAGTCCCTTGAGCGCGAGCAGGCGGTCGTGCGAGCCGCTCTCGGCGACGCGGCCGGCGTGCAGCACGCAGATGCGGTCGGCGTCGCGCACGGTGCTCAGCCGGTGCGCGATCATCACGCACGTGCGCCCCGCCTTCGCCGCGTCCAGCGCTTCTTGTACCACCTAACAATCCATACTAATATTATAAATGCGGAAGTAACTCTGTCTGTCTGTCTGTTACTCAATCACGCTTAAACTACTGAACCAATTTGCATGAAATTTGGTATGGAGATATTTTGATACCCGAGAAAGGACATAGGATAGGTTTCATCCCGGAAATCCTACGGGAACGGGTTTTTCTTTGAAAACGCAGGCGAAGCCGCGGGCGAAAAGCTAGTAATGAATAAATATTTCAAGACAATTTTCACACAGGGCACAATCTGATCCCATACTAAGATTTCACTTGTGTTATGGAAACCAGATGGCTGATAAACATACATAATTTAAATAAATACTTATATAGATAATTAACACCCAGACACAGAGCAAACATCTATGATAATAGAAACTCATCTTAGTTAAAATGCTTGAAATTGGCAATGTTATCTCATTGTATTGACATGTAATGGATAATTAATGGGTATAATAATTATTCACAATCAAATATCAAAATTCATTATGCAAATGATTACTTAATTACGAATTTGTCAATTATTAGGTGATTTAAAGCTAAAGGTGTCTCTTTCCTCATCATCTTTCATGAGGTACCTTGATGCAACATAGTCCTATAGTTATATGACTTCAATTGCAATATTAGTAATTTTTTGTCATTTAATTTAAAGATCTTTAACGTTAAAACTTAAAAGTTATCTGACGCAACTAAACCTTACCTTCTCACTCTCTGTATCTAAAGCACTTGTAGCTTCGTCCAATAGAAGCATCTTTGGTCGTCGAATTAAAGCTCTGGCGATGGCCACTCTTTGTTTTTGACCACCTGATAGTTGGGTTCCTTTAGACCCAATATTGGTGTCGTAACCCTGAAATAACATTTCATTGTCATATACAGATGGCAAAATGTTTATCAGCGTTATATTATTGCTGATAAATTTCTCATATGAATGCATCCGCCCGTGGTTTTTGCTAATGCAAAATTTCTATACAAATAGCTCTGAACATAGTCGAACAGAGTTAATTTATAGTCGCAGCAATGATTGAGTTAGAAATTATTTTAAATCCTTCTTTTGTTCTTTTTTCGGTGTCGCATTTATATTATTTATATCTTATTAAAATAATATCAATATCAAGTTGCGACTATGTTTTTGAAAGACAAATAAATTATTTTACATATTTAACCATAGCCACTCACCGCAGGAAGCGATACAATGAAATTGTGTATATTCGCTTGTTTAGCGGCTTCTACTACTTCGTCCATACTGGGATTCCTGGAATTGTCTCCATACGCGATGTTCTCTCCGATCGTGCGATCAAATAAGACGGGTTCTTGTTGTACAAATCCAATGGTGTGTCTTAGATCGGCAAGCTTTAATTTCGGTAGAGGGATGCCGTTTTGCGCCTAAAATTATACATATATTCCAATTATTAGAACGATCGGAGTATAAAATGTGATTATTTAAATAAATTAACCCATACAAGCTATAAGAAACACCGTAGAACCGGTAGTTTAAGAAAATTTAAATTAATCCATCTCATGCAAATGTCCAAGTGTGTGGGTTAGTTGTTGAAAAAAGAAATAGCGAAAAGAACACTTCCAAAAAAATAGAAAAGAAATAGGTAAATAATTAAAAATATTAAATCCCTAAGTATAAATTTTCTGTTAAAATATGTCACGAGAATAATTTTAGATAGCTGCAGTGCTTGCAAAGAAACTAAAATAAGTACAAAAGCAACATACCACAATGCCTTCGTCAGGATCGTAATATCTTTCCAACAGTTGTATGATGGTACTTTTACCGCAACCGCTGGCTCCGACTAAGGCCACAGTTTTTCCATTTTCTATTTCCAGATCCAAACTACTCAAGACCTCTATGAGCGGTCGCGTTGGATACCTAAAGCTGACATTTTGTAGGCTAGCTTCTCCAGTGCCTCTCTGAAAAAGAGATGAAATGTCAGCGATCTGTTTTGATAATAATAAATTTCTACCTTGTTTCATATCATACTATAGTTATGCAACAGAAATTATTTTCATTTATGAAAGTTCTAAAGATATCATTTATTGGCCTTAATACTTACGAAGTTTTCTACAGCGGGTTTTTGTGGATCCCGGACTTTAGATTCTCTGTCCAAGAGGACCATAACACGTCGTGCAGCTTTGATGCCTTTCTGGAAATTAGGCGCGAAAGCGAACGCTTGTGTCGCAGAGGCGGAACCCATGAGCAGAGCTTGTGCAGCCCTAAAATGTGAATGAATTAGTATTTAGGAGTGAAATAAACAATCCATACGTCGATACTAATAATATCAAGCCGAAGAATATGATTTTTTGAATACGCTTATCGGGAACTGCTGGACTGATTTCACAATTTCTTTTATCGTTAGATAGTTACACGTACCCCTTATAGACTCTAATACCACAGACTAATAACTAATACGTACCATGTGCGATGCCAAGGTGGACCTCTAGTATTAGGTAAGTATCGGAAAATTTAACCTTCCAACTCTCACTTATTAGTTGTAAAATTCAACACTATACTAAAATTATAATTAATCAACCACACTCACTTCAATATAACACCATATTCCACACCGTCATACACCATGAGCGTGCCGCCATAGTACATAGTAGCGGCGTATATAAAGTTGAACAGGCCTCTCGAGAGCCCGAACACGACGCCGCGCCAGTGAGCGACGCGCTTCGCGATCAGCAGCGCGGGTAAGAGTTGGGCTGCGTAGTCCTGCTGGAAGCGTTGCTCCCGGCCGAGAGATGCTACCGTACGTACATTCGCCACGGCTTCTACGGCGATCTGGAATTTTTTAAATCATACTAAAATTCAAGATGTAACTGAAACTGGAACTGCAACTGTAGGTAACTGTAACTGTAATTATAAGTGTAAGGCTAACTGAAATGGTTAAAACTCATACTAAAAATCACGATAGAACTGTAACTGAAACTTTAGGTAACTGTAACTGTAATTATACTTACTGTAATTATAAAATTGAAATTGTAAGTGTAATTATAATAATTGAAACTGTGATTGCGACTGTAAGTGAAACTGTAACTATAGCTGGAAATGTATGAGTGTAGTGTAATTGCAACTGAAACTGTAACTAAGCGGAGTTGAAACATATATTTTTTTATTCGAGTATACTTCTTTTAATAACGTTACTGAATCGTCATAGTACTTTATAATTAGAATAGAAAACTTTCTACAGAGAAGATAAAAAACATGAATTTCTAAATTATAGATCAATCATTTAACACTTGTTTTAACTTTCAGTTGATTTCTTTGAATGCAAGGGTAACAAGTAACAACGTAAGCATGTAGTAAAAAAAATAACAATTACCTTAGAGCTCGCCTCCATAGTTTTAGCAGTACCAAACGATTGCTGGCTAACTATTTTCCCCTCTTTGTAGAGTACAGCGGCCAAAAGTGGGACGAACGTTAAAGCTACGAGACCCATTCGCCATTCGTAAAACAAAGATACTCCCAGAGCAAAACTGAATGTGCCCAGCGCTTGTAACACTGTGCCTATTCTTTGACCTGTAGCCTGGAAAAAAATATAATCATTTGTATATAGTGTATAATACATTTATTTGTTTTACATTCGAACAGTGCTGTAAACACTTTTCTGTTGGTATCTTTGATCTGGTTAAATTTGAATTATTGAAGTGGTAGGCCTACGCAACTTAAATAAACATAGTAATTGTGTCTGCTGCTGTAATTATCACCTTTAATTATTATTCATCAGGGAATTGAAATAAGATTGAAAATAAAAATCTGAATACTTTACCCCTTGAACCGCAGCTGCTTCTCCCGAAAGCCGAGCACACAAGGCTCCAGTGGAATTGCTTTTGTCATCAAAGAATGCTATTTCCTGATCAAGGACTCTTTCAAACATAAGTTTTCGTAAACGCTGAGTTAAGTATTCTCCAGCTACAGCGTACATTGACACCTAAA
>CAJQZN010042503.1:26724-53128 GCA_907164685.1 Colias eurytheme | reverse complement strand
TTAGTTCGGCAACGCTCCATCTGTCTTTTATTTTGTAATCTAAGCTTTCAATCATGTGAACATTATGTTATCATGTGGCAGCTGCACCCCATAATTGATAACAAGTTCATTTGTAGAGACACCAGCAACATCTTATTACATAATAATAATTGCTACAAAAAATGTCATAAAGACATCATGAGCATGAAACATATTAAGACAGCCAGATAAAAACTTATTTAAATAGTATTTAATTTAATTTATACTTTGTCCTTTTAGACTAGAGTAGATAATTTTTGAAACAAAAAAAAAATCGCAGTCGGATGAAACCCATTAGAAAAGGAGGAGAATATGATGAAAATTAAAGGAAAAATAAATTACGGTCAATAAGAGTTCGGGAAAAGGGAGGGGGGAGCTTTTAAGAGAAAAAAATGGTTTCTCTTGATTTCCGACAAAACTACAAGTCCTACGGAAAAAAGTTCAATGGCAAAGTTGTAGATAATAAAAAGATCTACAATTTTTGTATTGACAATTTTTTCACATAACCTCAAAATTTAGGTGAAAAATTAAAAAAACCAAGTTTTTGGTTTTTTATTTTTATCTACTTCAAAATTTATTTTTTTTCTACGAAATTTGGTGGAAACTTGCTTTATTATGTCCCAAATACACTGTAATTTATTTGACTGAAAATATTTATTTTTTCGCCTTATTTTGAATTAATACCAAAAAAACAACCTAATTTTCAATCGAAACGTCACCCGTCAAAATATCAGCTTTTTTCAAAAACTTGGGGAGCCTTTTATTCATTGAAATCTCTACTTTCATATGGTGTAAAAAAAAATAAACATTACTATAGTAAATGTTCTCAGAAAATGCATACAAACAGTGTGAAAATGAGCTTTTACTAAATCAGGCACACTTCTCAAACTACCTGAAATGTTTTTATCGACATCATTTTGCTTTTGAATATGCTGTAAAATATTATACTTAGAACAGATAATTTTTTTTCTTTTGAAATATTACCGAAAAGCCGATACAAGAGAAGATATAGAGTTCGAGAAGTGTGCCTGATTTAGTAAAAGCTAATTATGACACTGTTTGTAAGCATTTCCTGAGAACATTTACTATGGTAAGGTTTATTTTTTTTACACCATATAAAAGTAGAGATTTTGATGAATAAAAGGCTCCCAAAGTTTTTGAAAAAAGCTGATATTTTGACGGGTGACTTTTCGATTGAAAATTAGGTTGTTTTTTTGGTATTAATTCAAAATAAGGCGAAAAAATAAATATTTTCAATCAAATAAATTACAGTGTATTTGGGACATAATAAAGCAAGTTTCTACCAAATGTCGTAGAAAAAAAATAAATTTTGAAGTAGTTAAAAATAAAAAACCAAAAACTTGGTTTTTTGAATTTTTCACCTAAATTTTGAGGTTATGTGAAAAAATTGTCAATACAAAAGTTGTAGATTTTTTTATTACCTACAACTTTGCCATTGAACTTTTTTCCGTAGGACTTGTAGTTTTGTCGGAAATCGAGAGAAACCATTTTTTTCTCTTAAAAGCTCCCCCCTCCCACTTCCCGAACTCGGATTGACCGTAATTTATTTTTCCTTTAATTTTCATCATATTCCCCTCCTTTTCTAATGGGTTTCATCCGACTGCGATTTTTTTGCACTTTTTATTATTTTTAAAGGGATCTACCCCAGTGTATTTCTGCTATTGTTTGAAAGAAATGCATTTAAAATTGTACAAAAAACATTTAGTAATATTGTTTTAAACTACCTTCAGCACTAAATTAAGTAAATAATACACGAATATTTTCTTCAACTTACTTATAAACTTACTTATAAAAAAATGTCTTAAGTTCATAAAAATTAAATCGTAAAAGCTGTTATTAAGAAAAATATAATATACTAATCACTAATTATACTCAGAGCTACTTATTGTACAATACAGAGTTGTTACATGAACAATTCAAATAATATTCATTTATTTATTAATGCTTAAGAGAGCTTATTCAATTTAACGCAAGTCAAAATCTCCGGGATCTATTACGATACAGCGCCGCTTGCGCTATCCTTTTACTATGAACAGCATAGGTCCACAGGAGAGTGCAGAGCAACATGTCCTCTCTCTGGAAAGGCTCGCTGCCGACTGATTTGAATCGGGTCGCGCGCAGTGTTTTATAGTACTTTAAAAAAAAATGTAGAAAAATAATGGAGGTACCTTAGTTGATTTTTTAAATTTTATCTTATAAGTAAGACATTCTTTTATTGCAATATGTATAAATTATATTCAATTAAGTCAAATATCTTGGTGAAAATAATCATTTTGTCGACTATAATTTCTAAAAAAATTAACATTGTTCGGATTTTAATTTCGTAAGTCCAAAATAAAAAAAATCTTTTAACTAACTATTTTAATAAGGATTTTTGCAGTTAGTTAAAAAAAATTGTGTGTTAGATCTGTCAGCAATTTCAGATATTTTTAGTTTCGAAATTGACACTAAAAGTGAAATCAAGTAATCATCGGCTCAGTTCTCTTAATGGTATTCACAAATACTGTATTAATTGAAAAAAACTCTTAACTAACTACATAGACAATAAAATTTCCTAAAATTATTAGTAATTCATATGTTTGTAAGATAAGTGGTTGATGGACAATCTGGTTTGAAAAATCACATATTTGAGCCAAACAGCGCACGGACCGCGTACACAGCCTTAAGCACTCTATATTATATTATGACATTATTTTCCCATATATGTAGTGTTAAACAATTGTTTTAACATCAAACATTCAACAGTGCCAGTGATACAAATAAAGCCTTAAAATTTAAAATATTGATAATAAGTTTAACAAGGATTTAATAAAATCCCACTAGAATCCAAAGTTGCTTTGCATATGCAGTGATTCTCATGCTGACTCAAGTACTTGTTATGTAAATTAAGAAGCTGTATATGTGTTTCAGATGCATTACAATAATGTAAAATATATTGTCATTTCATTTTATATTATTCTTTTCTAAAATTAGTTACTCTTTCTACAACATTGAAAATTTTTGAAGTGAAACTTCTTTATCGGGGTTGGACAAAAATTTAGTGTAACATTTTTGCGTTACGCCGTACGCGTGACATTTTTGCGTTACGCCGTACGCGTGACATTTTTGCGTTACGCCATACTCGTGAGTCGTGACATTTTTAAGGTCATAAAGAAGTTTCACTTCTTACGTGTGTACTCTAGTACACGCATACCTTTTTTTATAATGATTATAAGCACATAATATAAAAAATAGCAACTGGTTATAATTGTAATTTATGGAATCATCCTGATCTTATATTCATTTATTTATTAGATGGTTGTATACTTTAAATTAAATAATAACAATGGTGTTTCGATTCTAGTAGACTGTACAGAAAAAAGAAACAGTACAGAAAGAAGTCAGTTAAAAACAAATAGGTAAGTAATAAGAAATCAAGGTTTTTTTTTCAAATAATAGAAGACCAGATTATATTAACACAATAAAAGTATACTGTAATTCTTTCACTTGATAAGACTTGCTTAAGCACTATACTACTTCAGTGTATTAAAATCATTAATTTCCAATATGCTATACAATTATGAACCTATTTAAGTTTTATTTTTAAGGCCTTAAATGTTATATAGACTACATAAATATAGTAGCTTACCAGAACAATAGCATGGAGCTAGAAGAGGATTATGTATTTCACTCTCACAATGACAAATCCTGCAGATATCACCACTTGAATTACTACAAGATGTTTGACTACTACCAGACCCTGCACGAATTGTTTCTTTGCCACAACCACCACCCCATTCCCAACTCTCAATTTCTGATGAATTCTTTACGTTTATTTGTTGAAGGGGCATTATTGCACCTGATAATTCACTTTTACAGTTTTATATAACTACTCGATGCCATAAAATAATAATGCTTTTCACATTCGACAAAGCTAATAATAGGAAACATATCAGCTTTTCAATTAATAATAAATCAAGCAACTTCGCCTAAAAATATACGATGAACCCTCAACAACATATCAACTATGGATGTGGTTACTTATACAAATTACAAAGATATTTCAACTCAAAATAAAAAATGATAACGAAAACATGATCGTTCTCAAGACTCAATTCTCAAATCTCAATTCTCAAATCTATGTGATGTCTGTTCAATTCATGGGCAACAGAGTAAAAAACATAGATGACGGCCGTCAGCCAGCCGTCAGAAGCCGTCAGCCCATAATAGATTTTATTTAATTGACTTTATAAAAAAGCTTAACAAAATTGAAAACGCATTTAATTATTATGCATAATTTATTTACAAATAATTGTGTTGTTTCATAGTTGTAAAAAAATTAAAGAAAATAAATAAACTTGCGAAAAGAAATAAACTACCTGATAATAGAAAAAAATATAAAAGAGATACTAATTTATATTGTCATAGTGTGGTCATAAGCTTCTTGGTCATAATCTAAGGTCATAATATTATGTGGGCTCTAAATTTTAAGTATGCTAAACGTGAAGTTTATGTGGGTCATAGTGTACTAGCTTCGCCCGCGTTTTCTAAAAAAATCTGCATAGTTCCCGTTCCAGTGGGATTTCCGGGATAAAACCTATTATATTATGTGTTAATCCAAGTTACCCTTTAGATTATATGTGCTAAATTTCATTTTTATTCGGTTCAGTAGTATTTGCGTGAAAGAGTAACAAACATACATACACCACATACACATACATCCATCCTCACTACATCCTCACAAACATTCGCACTTATAATATTATTTTGACTCTAGTAAGATAGGATGTGGATAGGATAGGATTTTTTATTTACGGTTTTATATGTGAACTAGCTGCTCCGCGCAGTTTCACCCCCGTAGCTTCACTCCTGTTGGTCGTAGCGTGATGATATTTATCATATATATATGCCTATAGCCTTCCTCGATAAATGAGCTATATAACACCGAAAGAATTTTTCAAATCTGACCGGTAGTTCCCGAGATTAGCGCGTTCAAACAAACAAAGAAACAAACAAACAAACTCTTCACCTTTATAATATTAGTATAGATTTAATTTTGACGAACATGATACAAGGGTAATTGATAAAATAATAAACATTTTTCAAATGTGAAACCAAAAACTTTTGTATTAATTAATAATAAATATCCTAAGCTAAAAACAAATATGAATTTCTATTTCTAAGGCCGCGTTACCGTCTGCAAGAAAACTTCCGCGAGAAATGTAAGACAGTCTGCAATGACAGCAACTTGCAAGTCTACTTGCAGGTGGAAACGCAGAATTGCAAGACTTGCAAGCTACTGTCAGACAGACTGTTGGACATTTCTTGCGGAAGTTTTCTTGCAGATGGACAGGCGGCCTTATAAACATAAAATTGTCAAAAGCATTTATTAAATATGGAAACACTTTTTTATACTTCAAATCATCTTGAATGTTGAAATTCGAACACTAATTTTTCTTTTAATCTGTGACAAAGCAGGCGTGTGGCCGCTGCTCGTGCCCGGTCTCGGTTATACATACTTTTTATAGCGAAATAATTATTAGAAATGAATAATTCTTCTGAAGTTCACCAAGAAACCTTAGGAATTGTATTCCAATACCTATTAAACATAGACAAAGCACTAGCGCAAAATTTCCAAAAGAAGACTAAAGCGGTAAGTTAACCATGTACCAAACCACGTGTGTTTCGAATATAATGATGGCCACGCGTGTTATTTTTTTTATCTTAGCATAACTTTGTGAAATTAATATTATGTCTTTCTTTCTTTTAAATTCGTCGATCTAAAACTTTAATTTCTACCTTTTTGAAAATAAATCTATATTTTTATTAACTTTGTACTATTCATCTTTCATGTCCCAATTTATATTTTTAAGTTGATTAATATAATAATTTATATTTAAAATTATGTATACATTAAATTAAGTATAAAGTGATGTTGGTTTTAGAAATCTATTCCAAGTTCACCATCACTTCTAGACATCATCTCCGAGTATATAAAACTGAAAAAAAATACCACGCCGGCTAAGCAGGCTAAAAAGGCAGAGAGGTTTGTATACATTTTTAAGAATTAACAAAATATTTCAGAGCATGCTTATTCTTATAACCTTATAGTTTATATTGTTTATATCTTATTAAATGTATCTTACTAATATTATAAAGAGGAAAGGTTTGTATGTATGTATGAATGTATGGTTTTCACGCCTAAACTACTGGACCGATTTTGATGAAATTTGGCACAGATAATGGCACAGATAATCTTTAGACCCTGAGAAAGAACATAGACTACCTTTTATTGCGAAATTTGTACCACGGGCGAAGCCGGGGCGGACCGCTAGTTATTAATAATTTATACTTTAAAGCGTTTAAATAATTTCTACTATCTCATTATAGTATAGCAATAATAAAAAGTAATTAAGTCATTTAAGTAACTCTGCATCTGCTACGGCAAAAAAATGTCCCTCAATCCATCCAGCCATTTATTAACAAAAGGCCAAAATATTAAATACCAATTGTTTCTTTTAGTTGTATGAACTTTATTGTGCATTAAGAAAAGCTATTAATTTGAAATTACATACATATAAAACAGTTTAGTTTTTAATTTATTAATAAATGAGTAAAAGTGTGGACCAAAAGCACAGAATACATAATACATAGTAGCTAAATGCTACAGAATGGACACTCTCCGTCTCCCGCCAAAATTAAACACTTAGGTACCTCACCCCGCACAATCAGGCTAAATGGTCCACATTTTTCTACAGGGACGATACGCAACGAAGATTGACAACATTAATCAAATTGACTTAAAGTAATTTAATTATTTTAGATTTGTGATTATCGTTTTTCGTAGAAAATGGTTAGATATTGTGCTGTTTACGGATGTATTTCATCAGAAAAACACGAATTTTTTTTACGCTAGTCAAAAATGTGCCAACCATAAAGCGTTAACACACATATTTGCAGTCTCTACAGTGTGACTGTCAAAACAATAATTTTGTATGGAGTGTCCGGGGTGTGCCAAAAGTTAATTCCTGAAATGGTTGGGGTTTATTTTTGGGTTTTATTCACATTTGACATGTATACTTTTTAATTAAATTTTTTTGTCATATCAAAATATTATGGATATTAAATTCTTGATATTTTTAGTGATCAAATACATTTATATGGTTTTAGTTCTGATGATTCAAGTGATGAAGATGAAGCACCGAAAAAGAGCACCCCACAGGTCAATGGAAAATTACCATCAAAAGTAAGTTACAAAATTGTAACAAAGCAACACTTATAAAATTCAAACAAATACTTAAAATGATGTAAATTAAAGTAATTGATGCACTATGATAATTCTTTGTTATCGTCACTACCTCTGATTATTAAAAATACTGACCTATTAAAATGTTGTGAAAAAAGTATGATTTTCAAAACATTCATTTTAAATTTATAGGCCACCCCTGCTAATGCTAAGAAAGGAACCAATAAAAAGGAAGAATCCTCTGATGACTCAGATAGCAGTGAGGATAATGCTACAACACAACCCAAGAAGCAACCTGTTAAACCACAAATTAATAATACACCAAAACCAGTAAAAAAACAAGAATCCTCTGACAGTTCAGATTCTGAAGATGAAAAAACAAAGCCACCACAGAAAAATATTCAAACAAAAACACCAGTATTAAAAACAAAAGATTCATCATCTGATGATGATTCTAGTGATGATGATAAGCCCAAAGCTGTGCAGAAGCAAACACCAAAACCTGTTCAAAATAAACCAGTTTCAACCCCTGCTAAGCCAAAAACAGCAAAGTCATCTTCAGACAGCGATGATAGTAGCGAAGATGAAAAACCTAAGGCAGCTCAAAAGCAAGCTCCAAAAATCCCTCCAGCTAAACCCAACAAAGCGAACGCTGCTAAATCTTCTTCAGATGACAGCGACAGCAGTGATGATGATAAGGCTAAAGCTATTCAAAAGCAAACACCCAAGCCTACACCAGCAAAACCTTCTGCAACACCAGCTAAATCAAATGCTAAGAAATCATCATCTGAAGATAGTGATGATAGTAGTGAAGATGAAAAGCCTAAAGTACCACCCAAACAAACACCAAAAGCTACACCAGCTAAGCCTGCACCTAAACCACAGGCAAAAGCTGCAGCTAAACAATCATCTTCAGATGACAGTGATAGCAGTGAAGATGAAAAACCAGCACAGAAAAAGGCAAAACCAACACCTGCTACCACACCTGCGAAACCAGCAGCAAAGAAGTCTTCTTCAGAAGACAGTGATGACAGCAGTGATGACGATAAGCCTAAAACAGTTCAAAAACAAGCACCCAAACCCACTCCTGCTAAACCTGCCCCTAACACAACTAAATCTAAAGCCAAGGAATCATCATCTGATGACAGTGATGATAGTAGTGATGATGATAAGAAAACTTCTCAGAAACAGCCAGCTAAGGCAGCTCCGACACCAGCCAAGAAAAATGCAACACCTGCAAAACCAAAAGATAAAGAATCATCTTCAGATTCCGACAGCAGTGAAGATGAAAAGCCAAAGCCAGCTCAAAAGCAAGCTGTGAAATCAACACCAGCAAAGCAGAAGGCAAAAGAATCATCTGATGATAGTGATGACAGTGATGATGAGAAGCCTAAACCTGCAGCTCAATCCAAACCAGCTGCAACACCAGCTAAAGGAAAGCCTTCAAAATCATCGTCTGATGACAGTGATGATAGTAGTGACGACGATAAGCCTAAGGCTGCTAAAATGCCAAAGCTCACGGCTACCCCTGCAAAGTCTATAAGCACACCAGCTAAGAAACAGGATGCTTCATCATCTTCAGATGATAGTGATGACGACAAGCCTTCCACAAAAGCAAACAATGAATCGCAGGTAAGCTAAACCTAACCTAAATTTTTCCTAAATCTATATATTATACTATGAAATCTATATAAAATACATATTATGATGCCAAGTTTCATATTAATAAAAACATTACAGTTGTGCTGAGATTACTACTAATTATATGCAACATTTCAGGCTGCTGAGAATGGTTTTAAAAAAGGGAAGAAACGAAAAGCTTCAGATGGAGAAAATGATACTCCAGCAAAAAAACCCTACAGCAATTTTGTTAAGGTATGAAATATGCAATATTTTTTTGTACAAGCCCTTTATAAAACCCATTGTATATGAATAATTAATTTAAATGAATCATAATATATTCTTTAATGTGTTATAATGATGACAATTACTTCTACTAATTAGAAAAATATAGATATATTTTTCAACTGGTACAATAACTTTAAAAAACAATGTTTGAACTTTGTTCTATAAAAATAAAATTAATTTGTTTGAAATATGTAATTTTAGGGTACAGATGTAGTGTCTACGCCCAAAGAGAATGAAAAAAATAATAAACCAGTGCCATTTAGGCGAGTTGTATCAGAAAAAGTAGAAGTGGATCCTAGACTTAAAGACAATTCATTTGAAGCCAAGGTAAATGCCCTAAAATTTAAAGAGCCAAGGCAACTCCATGTATTAAATTTTATTAAGCACATGGCTAACTATTTTGGGCATTTACTTTAAAATTTTTACTGCTATAAATAAAATACATAGGGTTGTCTTGGTTTTAAATATTATCTCTCCACCAGGAGGGAGAAAATGAAGAAGAAGAGAATGGTGAAGATGAATCTGGGAACGGCAATAATGGATGGTCTAACCGGGGTCGCGGTGGTTTTAATCGGGGTTCGTTTAATAATCGCGAGGGTCGAGGGGGATTCAGAGGTCGCGGCGGTTTCAACGATAGAGGAGGGAGAGGGGGTCGTGGAGGGTTCGACAGGGGAGGTCGAGGCGGCGGTGATAGAGGAGGCCGAGGGGGGCACGGCGGCCGGGGTGGCTTTGGAGACAGAGGGGGGAGAGGGGGCCGGGGGGGAGACAGGGGAGGCCGGGGCGGTCGCGGAGATAGGCACTCGTGGGGCGGCGGGGACAGAGGAGGATTTAACAAGAACTTTAATGATAGAAAAAGCTTTGACGGTGGCGAAAACAAACAAAACAAAAAGATTGTTTTCGATTAGGTAAGGAATATTTTTGCTTTACATCATAATTTCTTATTTATTAAAAACTGTGCAAGTAAACTTTAACAATAACAAGACAATGATCAGTAATTAATTTTTTTTGAAGTGAAACTTCTGTAGGCGCGTTGAGAGAAAAATTTCAAGGTCGCATCATGGCAATATCGCACGTCATAGAATAAGGCGACGATTTTGGTATCTTTGAATCTTGCAATAGAAATTTCACTTCTGAAACGTCTGCTCGATACACGCTTTTTCATAATTTAAACAAGTCATCCCCTTTTTTTGTCAGAATAACAAATGCTCAAAATTATGAACAAAAAATTGACATTTTTTTCGATAAAAATATCCTCATCAAAATGTGATTTAATATTTATACATTTATTAATTAAAATTTAAATACATTTTGGTATTTCTTTAATGAATATAAATTTTAGATTATTCATTATGTAAAAATCAAGTTCAAATCCAACAATTTACTTATACATAGTATATTATTATTGTTTCAGAGTGGAGCACGTGGATCGTGGGGTGAGCGTGCAAATATAGATTTGAAACACACACGAGGCAAGTCTTTCAAACATGAAAAGACTAAGAAGAAGCGAGGATCATACCGAGGTGGTGTCATTGATATGGGTGTACATTCTATTAAATTTGAAGATTAGCCATACATAAGTGTTTATCATATTGCTTCGCACTTTCAATATTTAAATTTTCAGTTATTACATGCATTTAATTTTAACATATTTTTCTTTAACATATTTATATAATGATTATATGAGTAATGATTTAGCAGTAGAGGTATGATAATTTTTAGTAGGTATGATTTACCTAATCATATGTATTTTGACTATCTTTTATCCAAAAGAAAACTGATATAAAATGTTTTATAGGCATAAAAACATAACATATATTTTGTAAATATTTTTTCTAGTGTTAAGCTTTAACCACAAACAGATGTTTGGTTATTTTGTACATAATAAGTGAATATATAATAGTACCCTTACATTTGTGTTATAATTTTAGTTACTATGATGGAATATTAGACGTAAGTACTGTGGCAAGGACCGCCTTTTGTAATACCCCAGCCACACTATGCTACTCGTCCTGCTCATCGCGCTGTCGTTATTCGCCTCGATATTGCCGTCTGGCCACACACTGCTCTACTCGCGCGATTAAACGCGACGCTTTTCATTTCGCACTCGTATTGCCGGTCCTTTGACTCGCGCGCAAAAGCCGACAAAATGGGGAGCAGTGAGCAGGACGATGAGTACGACGAGTGGCATGACGAGTAACGTCGCCACACTATGTCCCTGCCTACTTTCCTCGTTACTTCCCATACCACTCGTCGAGTCGTGTGGCTGCGGCATAAGATTGATGTTTCACATTTTTATTTTAATAAAGAAGTATGAATGCGAAAGGTGTGCCTATCATTTATTCCCAAAATGTTATTTTAACGCAAATGATACGATCACAACCAATACCTTGGTAGGCAGGGTAGTTATATCCATCTCCATCATGTAATATGTCTTAAAATATAATAATACTAGCTTTCCGCGTTTTCAGAGAAAAACCCGCATAGTTCCCGTTCCCGTGGGATTGCCGGGATAAAACCTATCCTATGTCCAGGGGTAAAAAGTAGCCTATGTCCTTTCTCGGGTATCAAAATATCTCTATACCAAATTTCATGCAAATTGGTTCAGTAGTTAAGGCGTGATTGAGTAACAGACAGACAAAGTTACTTTCGCATTAGTATGGAATATGGATTAATACCAAAAAAATAACCTAATTTCAATCGAAAGGTCACCCGTCAAAATATCAGTTTTTTTCAAAAACTTGGGGAGCCTTTTGTTCATTGAAATCTCTACTTTCATGTGGTGTAAAAAAAATAAACAGTACCATAGGAAATGTTCTCAGGAAATGCATACAAACAGTGTGATAATGAGCTTTTACTAAATCAGGCACACTTCTCGAACTCTATATTTTTTTATTATTATTTATTGAAATTATTCTTAAAAATTATTACAATAACTTAAGTCTAAGTCCCACAAAACTGCACATGCAGTTTGTCTGTGGAGTTCTATGGATTATCTTCTCTTGTATCGGCTTTTCGGTAATATTTCAAAAGAAAAAATGTTGTGTGGTTTTATGAAACCACGGTAAAAGTGAAACTGTTCGAACGGTTCCGAACACTGCTTTGTGTAGCGCATGTCGCGTGTCGTTCGGCTGCCGAGTAGGTATACCTACTCGGCAACCGCGATAAACGCGACATGCGCTACGCGCTACACAGACCAAAAAGTTTAAGACGATGTAATAAAAGTTTCACTTTAAAAAAATTATCTATTCGAAGTATAATATTTTTCAGCATGTTCAAAAGCAAAATGATGTCGATAAAACATTTCAGGTAGTTTGATTTGAATTAATATAATAATAATATAATAAATTATATTCTCTTTTTTTTTTCGTTACGGAATTTTTACATTCGGTGGCCGCGATCAAAGTCTTAGATAAAAGCTATGCAATAACTTGAAAACAGAAATGATATTCGTTTATTGACACATGCGTCACTGCGTAAACTGGAACACTTGCTGGAACATGACAAACCAAGCAAATCAAACGTCAAAATGATGTCAATTATGTCTAATGTCATAAGTCATTACAAAGTTTTCACAATTCACATTTGGCAGAAAAATAAAAATAAAATACTTGAAATTTAAGATTGAGAATTACTATATGCACACTGTGCGGGCTCTTGAATTTTATTTTATGGTGATCTAATTATGTTACGACTGTTCAGACAAGTATTACGTGTTGACCGAAGAACATATAAAAACTTTGGCCATAAAAGGGAGCCTGAACCACGATTTACAGTAATTTGGCATGGATTTCTAACATTTAGTTTCATTGGATTGGGAGTGGAATGGAAAAGGTGCAAATTCTTGCCTTACCCATATTTTTCATTGATATTATGAAATTATTCTTTGTAGTCTTTGTGGTAGCTGCATAGTCTATTACTTTATAATTATTATGCATGCATATAACAGATATGGAGCAGTATTATTATTATTTTTATTTTTATTATTTATTAATACTATTTTTTTCAGAGTTTTAAAATTCTTTTTTGGGGACGATGATCTACCACATCCTCTTAACTTAGAAGCACAATATGAAAATCCATCAGAAGAATAAAATATATGTAAATAATTATTATGAAATTAGCTATATGTTGAGTAGATATGTCAATATTTAGGAAATATATTAATTTAACTTAATATAACAAATTTTATTTACTATAATATACCTAGTACATATATATACCTTTCAATCCTTCACATTCTCAAATATCTATAATAATTTTTTTATTAGAATCATAAAAGAATATACATATTATATTATGTAACTAGGTACATAATATTAGTTACTAAGTATATAACAATAAAATTGTCTGTGTTTGTGGTGTTAGTTACGCCAATTAATTTTCCACACTCAAGAATGGGTGAACTCATTTTAAAAATAAAAAAATTAGCTATAATATATATACTAGCGGTCCGCCCCGGCTTCGCCCGTGGTACATATGAAAAATAGATGTTGGCCCATTCTCAGACTTACCCGATATGCACAGAAAATTTCATGAGAATCGGTCCACCCGTTTCGGAGGAGTATGCAGACTAACATTGTGACACGAGAATTTTATATATAAGATATAGTGTATATATATATATATATATATTAGTGTCTTGAATGTTGATATATTATGCCAATAAAATAATTTTGTATAAAAACACATCCATAATGGATGTTTGTAATATTAAAAATGACTCATCCGCATCCTGTTAAAATATAGTGGTCTTCATGAGCATCTCTGTCAGGCGCAGAAGGCCTACCTACATTGAGACTCATATTTTGTCATTAAAAATATCAAACTGTTTTCGTACTACATAAGTATTTCTTCTTCTTTTCTTCTGTATTTTTTTGTACCTATTAAAGAATTTTGTATTATGATAAGACTTTAATCTTTATATGTATACCCACAGACATGTATACCCTAAAGATTAATGTCTTATCATCAGAAAAGCCTCTGCTCGCTATATTTTAAAATGAGCGTGTGTGCACACGTACATACACGTTTCCGAAGACCGAAGTAAGACTTCTTTGGCAAGATTTAAAGATACTAAAATCGTTGCCTTACTCCATGACGTGATGTTATTGCCATGACACGTGACCTTCTTTTACTCTCACCACACAGAAGTTTCATTTCAAAATGAAATTATCTACTTTGTAGGGTGTCCCTGATCACGTAATAAATGACTAATTTATTATATTACTAGCGGTCCGCCCCGGCTTCGCCCGTGGTACATATTTCGCAATAAAAAGTAGCCTATGTTATTTCTCAAGGTCTAAAGATTATCTGTGCCAAATTTCAAAATCGGTCCAGTAGTTTATGCGTGAAAACCATACATACATACAAACCTTTCCTCTTTATAATATTAGTATAGATGTATATTGTATAGATTACAAGTTGTCAATTTAGTTGAATGTTCCAGACTTAAGTAGAAATAACAAACAGGTAGACACTGCATCATCTTGAATACTATGTTTTAAAGACGAAAACTGAAAAGGGTAAGAAATAATTTAAAGCAGGTTATAAAGCCGCCAAGCGCATGCTTGTGCTCATTAACCGAATTTTGATAAAGTGTAGTAATTTAGAGCTAGTGGGGAAATAAAATAAAACTAAATGAATTATGATAAAATACTTTATTTAAGCTCACATAATTATAAAATTGTTCTTATGCATTAATTCTAACGGCAATATAATAAATGTAAATAAATAGTGTATAATTGTTGTAAAATAAACAACACAGTAATTATTAAAATCAATTACCATTAAAATACAAGGTGAATCCAAAAAAGAAGAGAAGAAAATAAAGATACATAATAAGGGTATTTTAATTTTCAAGTTAGGTTAAAAATTAAAATAGTAACTATTTCGTAATAATAATAATCAATCTATACACACTATACTTAGTAGGATTTATTATTATTATTGGTGCACCATTTGGTTCTCTAACTCGATAGAATTGCAATAACTTTTTAAATATTTTCCGCAATTTTTTTTATAATCTGTTAATGTTAGTTTATTAAAAACATTCCGGAAGCTGTGTACAAAGCCTTAAGTAAAATTAGAGGAAACGATTTATCACAATATTGCGCGCAAAATTCAATAAAATGAAAGCACCCAATTGTTAAATAAGTATTATTAAAAACATGGTATGCAAATTATCAAAGCATATTTAGTATTACAATTATTTACAGTTATTAAAATAATAATGTAAATCAGAATAAATGATTTCCGGAAAACATATTTTAATATCCAAAATTTTTGACTAGTATACAATACCTACAAATAATTTGATTAGATGATAATTTCATCTACATTGTAGCGTTATTTTTATTGCCGTGGCAATTTTGTTTGATATATTGGTAAACAAGATTATATACAATTAAAAATAAACATAAGATTGCTGCATGATAATGCATTGGCAGGTTATATATAGCGCTTATAACTCCCGGATTTATTTGCTCGACACTGTTCAATTTTGACTTTATTTTAAACGCATCCTCAGCAGAAACAGAATAGGTTGTACAAGATGACCTCCATACATCTTCCGTTTGATCTTCCTTCTTATTCTTTGTAACTATAGTATTTGCCTCTTCTAGTATTTTCTCTTGACTAAGTCTAATAGAGGCATCTTTTATTACGGTCTCTCTTTCTTCCTCCAAATTTTCCATACAAGTATTATCCTTAGTTTCAGATAATTTATTTAAAGATTCTTCTAAGTAACTGTCTATGTTTATCAGTTTAATTGGTATTTCTGTGTTAGCTAATGGACTATGTTCGCGCTGAATTGAATTTGCCTCACTCTGATTTGATTCGCTTTCAATAATTTTCCCATCTGCAGGATGCAGAAGATGCATTTCTTTGCACAATGAATTGACAATTTGGTAACTTGTAAGATCATCGTAATCGTTTCTTATGTAATTTATTGGAGTCAGAGATCTGTTCTTAAGGAAAGGCGAAAGTCTTGAAATCGAATCAATTTCAGGAGGAACAGGAGTAAATTTTACTTTTATCACATCCTCATTAATAATTGTTTCAGTTTTGATAATATCGTCAATAACAGCTTTATGTCCTTCAGGTTCAAAAGTTTCTGACAAATTAGGCGAATCAGTCACATCGTGTTTTGTAGTGCTGTGAATATGATCTACAGTTACTTTACTCAATAATTTTCCATCCGTACTTCTTATATCGGAAAACAGTCCTCCATCAAAGTGGAGGGGTGTTTCCAATTTTCTGGTCCTTTGTGGTGGACTAGTATTAGCAGATGGTTTAGGAGGAGAAAGAGAGACTGGGCGAAAAGTAACAGTCGAATAAACAGTATCGGAGTTATAAATAATTTTTGGTGGACTTTTAGCGGGCGTGAATCTTACAGAAAGGTCGTCCTCCCTTGGCGAAGAAACTCTGTCCTTCGAGATTCTTTTTGCACACCTTAAACAAAAAAAAATAAAACATTTAATAAGTTTTATGTTGACTTATTCAGTTATAAACTATAGACACAAAAATAAATGGACAATAAAATAAAGTACTTATACATTTTAAACATAAAAAACACTGTACAAAATATATAAAAAATTCTACATATAATAGCCAAAACATTTTGTCCTCCCAATAAAACACTCAAACTTACGATACATAGCAATCTCAGGCAATACCACTAAAACTACTCTACAACTACGAAATCACAAAAAAAACCTTCTGGAGTTTATAGAAGGTATGTTTATATATATTTTATTTAACAAACTTGTGTTAATTTTCACGAGGATATATTTCACACATTAGTTGGGAACATAACACTGAATGGCAGCGTATGACGAGCTGTGTGTAAAAAATGATTAAGAACAGAGGCGGCTCGTGACAAAATTTTATGGGTGTTCACTTGAAATAAAACACTGAAAATACATGGTGTAAAGCAGTACATTTATCAAAAAAATTACTTATAAAGGAAATACATACGTCTTTCTTTTTGGTGTGCAAAAATATCTATAACTTAAAGCGACAAGACATTCGTAAATGTCTGTTGTTGCTTTCATCACAACCACACAACCACGGTGTTTTCACATAATATTGTTCGGATTTAAACACACGCGTATATGTTTTCGTTTTTGTCGTACATTTTTGCGTAAGGTCAAGTTCAGGCCGTGGCAGTCCCTTAACTTTCAATTCAAGCCGAATTTGTAACGTTTTAACACACTTTTTAATGAACGCCACATTAAAATTGTTCATTTTCACACTCACAAGTAATACTGATAACTAGGGTAAGTGCACCAGTGAATGAAACCTTAAGGCAATTCTCAACTTTGATGCGGGTAATTAAAAACAATTTCAGTAATATAGCATCATGACCTCTACCATCGTGACTGCAAACTATTCAAGATTTATTAAAACGCATGTTTCGAGCTACAATTAGAACCGTTATCAAAATATTTGATAATTTAACCGAAAATACCCTAAAACACCAGTGAATGAACGCCATTTTCTAGTAAATGAACCCAATAAAAACCAGTAAATGAACACAAATATTGTATTTATTAAAGTATGAAAAAACAACAACAGGCAATCAACAATAAGTACCTAGGTATTATTTATAACAATTTTTTAAAGTCTTATTTCAACCACTGTCTTAAGACTATAAAACCAACTAAAATTTTCCTCTCAGTCTTTAAAAATTAAACTTAAAAAGTGTTCTTCAACGTAATTATTAAATTCAATAAAGATATGCTTAATCTGACAATTCAGTCTCCAAATTAACGATTATATGTGAATTTTTGGAAAAAAAATATTCGCGGTCATGGTGACTTTGGACAGTAATTGAACTATTGGTGTCATTGGTTGTAATTGGTAATTGTAATTGGTGGTGTGGTAAAGTATCATACCACGGCAATGGTATAGGACTTCTAAGTTTTTCATAATTGTAATTGTTTGTTTCATTTTGGATAATAAAGTTTACTATGTCGTCTGTGGTCTCAAGCCGTGACTTATTACTAGTGTCGAATAGAATGTTGTCGTCAAGAAGAATGCTGCAAGTCTCATTCCGAACGGATGGATTGACTTCATTTTCCTCAGTGCATACATGAATTTGGGCTGATTCAGTAATAGTCAACACGACAGGACTGCTTGGATTAGGTGAGGAAAGATGAGGCTCTTGGTCAACGAAAGAATTAGTCTCTTGATTTTCAGCAGACGCATTAGATAAATCAAGTGGAGTAAGTATCTGTGGCTGGTGGGGGTTTCATAGGTTGACGTCGGTTCTCAAGTTTTGCCTTACATTTACTCCATAAAGCATATAAATGGTGTACATGAGCTCGATTAGTAATATAAGACTGCATAAATTCGTTTTTGATAGTGTGTCCAACTTCGTATTCGATCACCTTCATTGTACTTCTTAAATCGTCCTTTTGATCATCAGTAATGCTCGCGTCCATATCTTTAGCTATTTGTTGTCTTCTTGTATTGATGCACTTAGAATAGTCAACTGCATTTGGGTCAATAGGAAATAGCCCAAAAGTCTTGAAGGCCTTTTGTACAATTTCGACTTTGATTGATTTGTCATAAGCCTACACTTTTACCAGGTCTATTATTAGTGAATTTGGTATTTCTTTGATTTGTGTCCAAGAAATTTTTAACTGTATCATAAACCTCTTCTGGATGCATAGGAAAACCAACCTTGGCTTTATTTAAAATCCAGCGAGCAAGTTTTCGCTCTTCTTCAAACGTTAGCTACGACACTGGACCCATTTTTCGTTGCCACGGAACTTTATTGTTGATTTTGTTGTGTAGAGTTGACTTTGGTATGTTATATGTTTTGCTCGCCTTATTTATACTAGTTTCACCTCTGATTATAGCATTCAGTGCTTTCTCCAGTGTCTCTTGGCTGTACCGAAATCTAGTATATGACTTTTTGATGGGATCCATTGTATTTGCCTTAAACAATAAAACAATAATTTTGAAATATATAGTTACATTTATAGTGTCTTGCCATGGCCAGCTATCAGCCGAATACGACCTACCTAGTTACATAATAATTAGCAATCACAAAGTAAAATTTGATTTTCGTTCATTCATTGGATCAATAAAAGTTAAATTACCGGTAATTGAACACGTCAGTTTTTCATAGTCCATTCGATGGATTTTAAAAACCAATGAATGAACACCTGTGTTCCAATACTAGCCAAAAGATTTGAAATCATTTTCGGAACGTGATTTGTAAAAATAAACTTATTACCATCAGCCGAAGTTAACTTATTAATAAATCTTTAAAATTTTTGATGTCCCAGTGAATGAACGGCCGTTCATTCACTAGGATTTTGGCAATTTTTAGAGCTAGTGCATGAACACGTGTTTTATTCAAATTCTACTAGCAAATATGAATAAAATTGACTGAAAATATAAGGAATAATTTATCTACAACCTCTATGTAAACAAAAACCAGTCTAAAACCTTGAAATATGACTACAAAGCTACGATATGAATAACAGTGTCTTACCTGGATCCTAAATTCCTGTCCATACAAAATATATTTGCCTCACACGCGTTAACTTTCCATTGATGCCATTTTGCAACTAAGCTATCTATTTAACAAGAATTGGTGTTACTATCTCCGTAACAATGTTACCAATGAAAAAAATACAAAGTAGGTTGGTAGAAGTTGTTTATTTTCTTATTCTGGAGAAAAAACCACGTTCCGTTCATTCACTGGGGTGTGTTCATTTATTGGTGCACTTACCCTACAGACTATTTCAACACGTATCTTATGATTTTAATTAGAAAATTCCCGAATTTGCATTCGCGCGCGTGCATTGAAGTTGACTCGAGAGTCGAGTGTTTGTTTATAATATAGAGAGTGGCAACATCGCTGTCCTGTGTACGGGCGCCCAGGCGCGGCGGTAAAAACGAACCGGCAACGTTTGCGGGAGCGGCGCTCCGAATTTTGCTATTTTTCCATAGAAAATCTTCTGTTTCACGCGCGCAGGGCACTGGCAAACCCTCTCTTTCACTCCTATTGGATTTCGTATTAGGAAATGTACTAAATATTTTTTCATTGGAGCGCAATCGTGAGCGCTCCGCTTCGCGCGTTACTGTATAATGCAGTAGGTATTATTCAGGTGTATGGAATGATGGATATATTCATTGGTATTGACAGTAGTTTTTTACGATTACGATTGATTTTAAATAGTAATAATTAATATTAATAATGAAATTAAGGAGTATGATTTTATTATAATTATTTATGGGAGTTCACTGCACCAGCGCTCCTTAGGGCGAGCCGCCTCTGATTAAGAAGATAATATGTAATGAATATAGAGCATGTTTACCTCAATAAAACCCTTCGATTTTTGAATAAATGAATGAAAAGTGTAAGTTATTCATTAAACAAAAATATCCATAAGGAACATCGCGGAATATAGAAGGGAGATATTTTTCATAACAGGAATCGCACATCTCACGTTAAAACATTGTTTTGACTATTTTATGTTTTAGAAATAGAAACATTGATTTCATATTTCAAAGTGGTTTGACAAAATACAACGGTAAAGTTCGGGGGGCCAATTATTGTTTATCATATTGTATTGTTTTAGTAGGGCTCTCATCATACGCACCGTGCAGTTGAAGCACTGACTGTGGTAGTTATTGTTGAGCGCCTCGACCCACCTGTCGCCCGCCTCCACGGGGAAACCGCATGCGAAACATTTAGTCGTAAATAACTCGTTCCAGTCTAAAATGTATATAAATTTATGAATATGATAACATGGGCATACTAAATACAAATTATTAAATCTCAATTGTTTGTTATAATCCAATTGACTTGCCTGCTTCACAATATGGTAGACCGTCTTCTAAAAAGAATGGATTATTTCCAAAAAGTTTACCGCAGTAAACGCAGCTGAAACACTCGGGGTGGAAGTGTTTTCCGATAGCATTAAGACAATCCTGGGAAAATCAACATCAATGTTAGGGTCATGTGTTCTGCTTCAGTTATTTCGTCCTATTTACCTGTATTCTATACTACCTACTTACCCCTTTGATTTTAGCGTGGCACTTATCGCACGATGGTGCAATATATTGTTCGAAACAGAATTCGCAATACAGTTGACCATTTTCTTCAACGAACCCGATATCTTGCAAGGGGCGACGGCACGTAGCATTGACGCAAATGAAGTGCTCTGGACACCATATGCGACCCAAAGCCGTTATGAATGGACCCCTGATACAAAATAAATCCAAAATGTTAGTCATGGTACCCGTTTCGCAAAAATATTAATGAATATTTATTTAAAATTAAATTATTAAATCGTGCAGTTATTTTGTAACAGTAAACAAATGAACCATGCTATCAAGACCATGCCAAATAATTTATATATCAAATATATTTAGAATTGTAAATTATAATGTAAATGTAAATGAATATGTGGTTACCTGGTAATAGCTTTGTCACATACGTGACATATGTAATGTCCATCGGCAACATCAAGTGAGGTCATGGTACTTAATGGCCTAGCAATGATATGTGAATCCCTTCTACCGTCATCTTTTTTAATATTTTTCTTTTCCCGCCGTCTTACAACGGTCTCCTCTGTATTATCTTTATTAGTATTAATTCGATTCAAATATTCATCGTTATTTAAGCTCTGTCCATTCGATAAACCACTCTGTTCATTTTTAGTATTTTTATAAGTATAAAGTGTATTATCATATAAATTACTAGGTAAATTTTGAGACTCGTCTGTACCTTCTGAAGATTTTTCTTTCCCATTTTCTACAGAATTTATGATCTTGTTATTAATTTTATTTCCTGTTTTATTGTATATATTATTTTTGTCTGATATGTTAATATTTGTGTCATTATTTTTGTATTGTAAATAACTGTTATCTGCTGAGAAATTTGAGTCATTAATGGCATCACTCCTTTCAAATAGTTTCCTTTTGCTCATGGTGTTTGAAAAGTTTGACTCAATTTTAGCGTCACTTTTGTTAATTTCGTACGAAGGTGAATCATTTAAAAATGCCGATTTATTGTAGTTGGACCTTTGATGTAAATTATTTGTGTAAATATTGTCTACTTTGTCTTTTTTTGAATCTTCACAGCTTAAATACGTGTTTCCATTTTGAACTTTCTCTCCAGAAGTTAAATCTTTTGTTATTTGAAGTAAAACAGGATCATCGGTTATCATCGAATTACTCATTGCATTATGACTATGAAAAACTGGAATTGGAGTCGTTGGTAAAGGCGGTGGAAGAGGAGCTTCGCCATTGGAATTGTTTACTTTTGATGCATTTAATAGCGGTAGATTAATTTCTGCTTGTTTAAATACTCTGTCTGTTACTTTGGCTGATGGTCGTTTAAGTGTATTATCACGACTGTTTTCACCAGATGATGTGTTTTCTGAATTTAAGGGGTGGTTTGTGACGATCGTATCTTGTATTCTATCGGCCATAGATTGTATGTGATCTGCGGGTTTGATTTTCCTCTGTATACCAATTTCATATCCGTTTAATGCCATTTTTGCCATTTTTCTTATTAACCGTTCTTCAGCTGGACTTTTAAATTCCATTTTATGTGTATTGGCGATATTTTGTGTTTCATTAGCTGTTAGAAAATAAAACATCTATGTAAACAACACTCGTTAAAAAGCAAAACACTTGTTATGATAAAAAAAAAACATTTAAAATACACGCCTTAAATATAGTAAAAGACCACATTCATAAGTGACAGTTATCCCTATATCTACATAAACATGCAACACACAAATCAAACGCATAAACGCATTTTACATCTATTCACCTAATGTTGCCGTTGCAAGAAGCGCAAAGAGGAACGCGAGAGCCAGGTAGAACAGCTTTGTTCAAAACTCCCCTCCCTCGTTTAGGAGCCGATGACACGCCAAATGTTTTGCCACGAGCGGCAGCCCCTACACTGGAACCTGTTGACGGGGGAGGATCACACACCGGACCACGGTTAGCACCAGAAATAGAAGGACTCATTTCAAACGCTGTTTTATGAGTTTGTCTAGTGGTATCCACATTTTCATTAGTAAGATTAGAAGAAAAACTTGGTGTAGTAGGAGTAAAACTCATGGCAGAAGAAGATTTTTTAGAGTTAATAGCAGATGGACGAATTAAAGCTTCGACAGGTTGGTATGAATCAGAAGACAATGAAGCACCTTTTTTTATTTCTATCATTTTAGCTGACTGTATTTGTTCATATTCTTCGAATGTTTTTCTAGTTGTTTGCACCGTCGTGTTACCATATTCAGCAACATTCTGTGTTTCCATCTGTCTCTGTCCATAATTCTGATTCATCATGCTATCTTTTTTTACTGACATATTTCCTTCTTTGTAATTTTCAGATTGGCGTTCAATATTTGAGCGTTGTTCTTCTTTTAATAAAGGATGTTTTGTTTCATTGCTAAGCATGTTTGTTTGAGTTAAATTTTGCTCTTGTTGAAATGTTGAGGGTAGTTGGTGTGAAAAAGGCTGATTTTGATTTAAGTAAGATTGTGGGGCATTGTCTTTTATACGAGGAGCCTGAGCTTTGAAGGTTGGACCCTGGGAAGGTGTTCGAGGCCTTGGCTTTGGAGTTGGTGTACGGCTTCCTTCCCCACCCGAGGGTTGATAAATATGGCTTTCTGGCGCATAATGTTCCACAGTAGCTAAATTCATTTGATAATGTGGTATTATAGGCGCAGGTTTATTTATAAGGCTTGGAGTCGAAGGACGACTTCGAGGTGGTGATCCTCGTGAAATATTTTCATCTGAAACAGGATGAGAAGCCGTAGAAATATGACTATTATTAAATTTTATATTTTTCGTGTCTTGTATAGAAACTTTTGTTTCTGCCAACTTAGGGTGCAAAGGAGAGGGAACCACTAGAGGAGAAGATATATTATGATAATTGTTTGACAATTTATCTTCAGGATTTACTACTGGCATAAATGATTCTTGACAACTATTCGAAACGTGAATAGGTTCAGATGTTTCAGGTTGTTGAAACTGATGAATAGAATTGTAAGTATTAGTATCATTTATTCTAGAGTTCATGTGGTGAAATCCTGAACCAAATTGGGCAGTCGATGAATACATTTCATTTTTATTTAAATGTTCATAGTAACTTTTAGTAGATTTTACTGAAGATATTCCTTGAGTATTTATGCAAGTGGTAATGGCGGAATTCTCTGAATTTGTTGATAAATGTTTAGAGTTAATATGTGACGATTGGGGGTGTGTATATTTACCTACAGGTCTAAATGCAGATACTTGTGAAGATGATTGGAAATTATTGGATGAGTGTTTATTGGAATGAATAGACGTATTGATAGTCTTTTTGTTATCGAGGCGTTGAATATCGGACTGACTTAATACCTGTGTGGAACTGTTTACAATTTCTTTGTTTTCATAATTTGTCGAATAAAGTTGTGCATTAGTAGATGTAGATAATGCAGTTTCCTTCAAATCGTTCTCATTACCTGTGCAAATATTATTTATACATTTAAATGGTTTTTCTGGAATAGTTGTTAATGCATTTACCATGGGCGACAAGGTTGGACAAGAAATATTTAAACCCGATGCTATGAAAGACATTGGTTCCTGGGATATAGAAATATTACTTTTTTGCTCGCATGTTTGACTAACGGATGTTTCTGATGTTGAGTTATGAGATTTCGTTTCAAAATGTTGAATTTCATTTAAGCATGGATTGGGGTCACTAAAAAGGCATTGCTGAGTTGTTTTAAGTGGCGGATAAGACATTTCCTCATGGGAAGTTTGTAAAGGAGAATTATTTTTAATAGGGTTTGTGATATTAGCGTTATTAATAGAACATTCTGTAGGCTGTATTGCAATTTCATCATTACCTTTTTTTCTATCAAAGTACGTGTTCGATTCTTGTTGGGTTTTGTTTTCTTTAGAATGAATTAAAGTGTTGTTTGTTTCAGTAAAGTTTGTGCTTAAAGGATTTCTTGTGTTTTGAGTATTTGAAAATTGAATGGATTGAGCATCAAATTTATTTCCTTTCCCTTCATCGGCAATGCCTCCTTTTGGTTGCAATATTTCTGTGTTCATGACAGATGACGATGGTTTCAAACTATCATTTTGCTTTAATTCAAAACCTGTAACATCATGCATTAATTTCTGGTCCATGCGTGAAATGCCACCAATGGTTGGAATGAACGTTACTGGGCCAGGGCCTTCTGATTGGTAAAGCACATAGCTTTGTTCTTCAGATGTTGCTTGTTCCGAAAATGATTGGACGGTGCAATTGGATACTTCTTGCATCATTTGAGTCTGTTCACTTTGTACTGATGATTTAGAAAATGAAGACGCTGTGGTAGCAGCTGACGTAGAAGCGGATGAAAATGAAACGGAAGAAGAAAATGCTGTTTCTTGTGATGTTGATATAAATTGGTCACCTGATGAAAGTTGTTCTTTTGCTACTTTAGATTCAGCAGTAGCTTTCGTTGACATACTTTCAGTGGAAACGAAGGTAGTTTCTGCTAAATGTTTATTAGAAACATTTTCTGAAGAGTTCGCCAAAGGTGTTTCGTCTTCTGGAGGATTCGGTGGGGGCCACACAATGCTTTTTACATTTTTGGCTGTTAGCGTGTTATCAATAGCAAACGTTAAGAATGGAGGGAGGGAAAAAATAATAAAAATATACATTAGTTATTTTGAAAAATTCTACGTTCTCTTAAGTACAAAGAAAGCTTAAAAATAGAAAATAATTCTTACGAAAGCATGACGGTTATTTAATCCAGTTGACTAGGATTCAAAAGTTTTGATCTATAATGGGCATAAGTGAAATTAATTAGAGTGCTGTGCCTGGCATTGGCGTTCCGCGTAGAGCGCATTTACTGTATTTACAACCTGTTTGCTTTATGAAGCTGTGTTGCTGTTATTTATGCTTTCTATTTATATTATTACCTTTAAACATTGAAACAGGTGCCTCTGTCAAAAACAAACCAAATTTAATACACCCAATATTTGCAGTTGCGTTTAAATATAATATTTTAGATTAATTTCCGTATATTTTTTATCTTAGTATAAATGTAAAATAGAATATCATGCAAAAATAAAAATCTAGAGTAGGTACCTAATAAAATTTGAAAAATTTAAAAAACTAATTAAGTATAAAGGCAATGTGGTCTTCAACAAAATGATTTCTTATAACAGATCTAAATGTACATCCTTAGAACTATAAATTAAAAGTAATAACATAAT
>CAJQZN010042503.1:0-21724 GCA_907164685.1 Colias eurytheme | reverse complement strand
AGCTGGAATGCATAGAAACGTTTGCGACCGTGTCGAACGATGACCGTTCGACTCACGTTATGAGGCGTTCGCAATCCTCACAAATGTTCTGTCCGACCGGCAGGCCGCCCGTGTTGTTGAGCGGCGCGTCGGGCTTGGTGACGGGCGCGGTGACGTGCCGCAGGCCGCTCACTGGCGCGGGTGTCGTCGGAGCGGACGGCGCTTCAGCTTTTTATCAATTTTGATTCTTATTAATCATTGCCAATTCGTTTATGAACTATATCTACTCACTCAAATAAATAAATTAATCCCCAATTTTTCAATGAAAATACATAGTTTAATTTATTTATCTTGGAGATCATTTTAATCGACTTATTAAAGTTATATACATAGGTAGAGGACTGAATACCCGCGTATAAGTGTAGTATATCTAAGTTAACTTTTAGAAGTAAGTAGATTTTAAAAATAATGACCGATCCCCCTTTGTTTTTAATTGCTTTCACTTTATATGCATACTAGCTTTCCGCCCGCGGCTTCGTCCGCGTTTTCAAAGAAAAACCCGTTCCCGTAGGATTTCCGGGATAAAACCTATCCTATGTCCTTTCTAGGGTATCAAAATATCTCTATACCAAATTTCATGCAAATTGGTTCAGTAGTTAAGGCGTGATTGAGTAACAGATAGACAGACAGAGTTACTTTCGCATTTATAATATTAGTATCCAGGATTCATTCATTCATATGACAGTCGCAATCCAAGCAAATATGTAGTACCTATGCATATTCTTCTACCAAGGAATTCCATATATCTTTGGTAAACTTACTTTCAATTATTTTCGACTTTATTTATGTTATTGCCATTTTACCTGGTTCAGGGTCGTTTTGTTCTTCTTGCAGAACTTTGAATACAGCGCTTTTCTCGGCATCATAGGTTTTCTCGTTTTTCTTGAAATTGACTCTGTTATGATTAAAAATCAGATTATGTGTGGATAAGATATAATTCTATGTATTCTATCAAACTTTATTATTTCTGTAATTTATTTATGGACGAAGCACTTACCCGAGTACGCCTCCAGCCAAAACTTCAGTTTGGGCAGATAGAGTTTCGGCAATGGTTTTGTCACTGTACATGTTGACAGGCGTATTGTATTGCTTGTTCACGATGCCTTTTACGGAGTCAGTGCCGTTCATCTTAAAAAGAAATAATATGTTATAAATCAAAGCTTTCGTGAGTTTCTAGACAGGCACGTAAATAGAAGCAATCTATTATCATGCATCAGGGAAAACCGTGACATATTACAAATCTACAGGTCCCACATATATTTTCTAAATATATTTTCAGCGAATTTATCGTTGGTCATCTTTCATTAAAAATCTATGAAATATAAAAATAGAAAACTTATTGTTTGTAGCACCTATATTATACCTGAATCTATTGACGAATTATAACGTAACCTACAGTGGCAGAAATCTGATTCTCTCTTGATCTGAGAGGTAGGTTCTCATAAAACGCGGACAAAATCTAACTTTAGATGGCTTATAATAACTAATGATTATGATGAAAATGATGATAATGACAATAACTAATACTTACGTAACCAAAAGGTTTGGCGACGTTGTTGTGTCCAGAACCAAAAGCGCGGGAAGTCTGTTGGTTTGCTTTGAGTGATGTGTTGGTGACTGGCGTCGGGTTGGCGCCCAGCGGTCGAGTGCCCGGCCTCGGCAGACTGCCCGTCGGAGTCACTGATGGCTTCCAGGTGCCACCACCGCTGCAATGTTACAGGCAAATCTATATTATCCTCACTAAATTCGAAAGTGTGTTTGTTTGTTTGTCTTTTTTTGGTGCGCGGTACAATTTTATCACTTATGTTATGATTTTTGTTTCTGGATAATTAAGAAAATAATAAAAAATATAACTATAATGAAAGATCAAAGATGACAAGAATAATGATTAATATAATAATTCAAAAATCAAACGATGCTATTTTTGTTAACGCTACAATATCAATTTTGTAGAGCACCATATCTTCTAAACCTATTTATAACTTAGGTAATAGTAAGACAATGTTTTTTGCAAGTCTTCCATTACGCAAGTGGCTTGCATAATGAAGATAAGCAGCTGGCTACCATATAAGTAGCATTCAAGTCAATAAACAAGAATGCATCTTGAATGTCAATATCGTTATTTAATGCAATGCGGCGGAAGCTGGGCGCCGCCTTCAGAAGGTTGGAACAACCGCAATTACCTTTTTTATGCCGACATTGAAATATATTGTTTCTAATCATCATAACTTCTTATTAAAATTAATCTTCTATGTACCTAATTTGCATGATTATTTAAATTACATCCAAATGCCGTTGAATTGAATTAACTGTTTTTGTAATTATTCTTTTTATGCGGCCAATACCTGCATCGCGGAATCGAAATATGTCGTGGTCGCAATTTATCTAAGCGTGGCCACTCATAATAGTTACCTAATGTTATTGTACAAACAGTTAGCCTCTGCCCATTTGGACGTCACAAAAGCTTTACCTACCGTTGTACAGTGAGTTCCAGCATGGAGCCAGCTGCTCTGATTGCGTCCTGTGCTTCCTGATGACGCAGAGCGTATACTTCAGTGTTGTTCACACGAATCAGTGCATCGCCAGCCTGCAGCCCCGCGCGTTCAGCCGCGCTACCACCGTTAACCTGAAAGAATAATAAATTATTTTAGAATAGCAATAATAGTCATATTAGATGTTACAGTCTTGGAGGCTGCAGATTATGTGACATCTGTATATACTTTAAAGATGCTTGTTATAAAATATTACCTATCTTAAGTACCTACCTAAGAATCTAATTAGCTAAGAAACCTAAGAACTTAATTATAACTTAATACTTAGATTTAAGTATAACTTAATCATGTTTTGTTTCGTGGTCGTCGTCGTGTTTTGTTTCACCCTACGTAGGTCTCACTAGGTCAGTCAAGTTTAGGTAAGTGTTATACTTATTTATTGTGATAACCACACTCTACCTAGACCTAAAATAAACGAAGTCAAGGTTCAATACCTTGGTAGGTTTTGAGTATCTCAAGACTAACACCTAAATATACATTATCTAAATGTTTAATGGATGTAGTTTAACCGTATAATAACTAAACGAGGACAAACTTCTTTTGATATGGTCCTTAACATTGAACGTTACTTATATAAACATACCATATGGTAGATAGCAGCAAAAGCTGGCTTATCAAACTAAATATGTACGTACTAGTTGTATATTTTTAAGTCCGTAACTTAATTACAACACAACAAATACAATTTGATAATAATATATATAAGATATATTTATAGTCATTGTCTAATCTTTACGCAATATCAATGAATACAAAATGAGTGTAATTTCATTAACCAATAAATCCTTATTTATGAATTACTGTCTGAAGTCTCAATGTTTAATGTTTATATGTATATACATATATTATATAGTTAGCTACTTTAAATCATTTTGTTATTTTTTTTTCTGTTATCATCACTTTATATTTAGATTATTTATTCACATAAAATATATTTAGAGAGCATACAATGAATTCAAGCCAACTACTAAAAACAACCTACGAAATACCACCATGAACCGTGAACGGTCATATTAATGATGTTTTATTGGTCATACGAACATCCATTACACACCTGCCCTATTCTCCTTCTCACTATTATACTTAAAAAAAAAAACAATTAGTTACCGTTTGACCTTTTTTGACAGAACACAATATTATTTCATTTATTTTTTCATATATTTATTATTTTTACTGTCGCGGTGCGCATTATCCATAACTAATATTTATATAAAAAACAGCTGATATTGTTTACTTTATCAAATTGTAAATAAACCAATAAGCAAATGGAATCGTTTCCAATAAGAATAACAAATTCACCGTCTCTACATAATAATTTACTGCATTAACTACGGTAAAGGAAGGTATTAAAAAAGTATGAGCTCAGAATATTACGAAGGTTCGCGTAATCGCTTAAAAAATTAAATCGCCTTGGTTTAATAACGAAGTCTAGGGTACGTGGACCGGTTATATTCTAGGCTAAACAAGTATTTTTTGCAAGAATGCAATGAAGTCTGGAATGTGGGGAGGGCGCGGAAGGAAACGCCAGTGACGTCACGAGAACCAGCCAACCGTCTGCTCTTTGCACGTGTGTTCATTTTTAAAAGTACCCATAATATTCAAACAAAACCATCTAAGCCAGCAGATTTAAACATGCAGCTAAAATATTAATAAGTATTAAACGTATAATAGCTATTGTTAAATTGTTAAATAGGGTCAGTGTACCACTAGCTGACCAAGCGCCAATACATGACCGCAATTCAAATATACGCGCCAATTAAGAAAATACGGCAGCCCCAGATGATAGTTTATTGTTTTTTCTGTATAGCAACATCATCTATTAAAACGACACGACAACTGTAGTAAAAAATGGTTTTGCCAAGTGTGGAATTTATCCATTTAAAATTTCTGCAATAGACTTTATGAGATGTACCTATGGACCACGAAACTAGAAAAGTTGCGCCTGTCATGCAATCTACATTGGAGACTGAAGTTGGCGTAGAGATCCTTTTATTGATAAAATATAACATTTAATAAAAAAAACCTTCAATTTAAATACAGACTTTTTTTATTTATTAAACAAAACTAATGTTCGAAAAAGGACATTTGATCCATTTTGAAAATGGTCAACTTTTAGAGTAATGATGGTCAGATATTGGTGATCAGTGGTCAGGTAATGGTACTTTTAGCAGAAGTAACTTTCAGAGTAGTTTTCATAAAACCTTTTAAGGTTATCAAATTGATACTAAGAACAATAGTTGCAGTGAGTATTCAATTATCTGTGTCCCAAAAATAACATTGAACGTAAAACAAATAAGCCGTTTTTTATATATAGCTAAAGATAAAACCGCTTAAATGGTCAACTAGTGGTACATCCACCCTACCCGCATTAATCCACTGCAGTTTTATAACGGGTTAGGAAATAACAATTTGTCATTTTAAGTTTTATGCTATCAAGGTTAGACGTTAAGTGAAGCTTTACACCGAGAAAGTCCTCGAAGGATCGTTATATTTTTTTAATACATAATTATTACTTTTTATTTCCGTAGGATAACCTAAATTAAGATTTAAGTTGATGTATCTTTATAACTGTTTAAACTTTAAAGCAACATTTATTTAAGCACACGAGACAATTCAAAATAATACACACTCACTTTAAAACCGTTAAACACAGAATACAGTTTTGGCGAACTCGTAAATAGGTAATGATTGACATGTATTGTACCTACAACAATACAGGTTATCGTTGAACTAAAGCCTGACTGTCTCTATGTCATACTTTTATTCGAAACCCCACCCAAGTATCAGGTGCAAGTAAAAATTTTAAATAACCCAAGTTTTTCCAGCCATTGATATTGACCCTGTACGTTAATTTTGTCAAAGACTACTGAGTTAAATATACAGAGAGTTTGAATTAACTTTTATGGATGAAATTATGAGTAAAATATTTGGAATATGTTTATTAATAAACTAATAAACCACATCACCAAATATTTTACTCATAATTTATATAATTATATAACACTTAAAAGTAATAAGTTTCTTAAACTAAATTTTTAGTCTCGTGCATCAAAACAAAAACAAAAGCATAATGAATTTAACACATAAATGCAAAAAGTTCAGTCTGTTGTACAAATCATGATTCTCAAATTAATTCATTTAAGAGTCATTCTAATGACCTAGAGAAGCGAATCAATGTTCTCGGACGCGCGAGCTTTGACTCATCGGTCGTGATGCAGATAACAATTTACGTTTCATAAATAATTAATTGCTGCCATTTTACCACGGTTTTAAATAAGTTTGTCCTTCCATTGTTAATCAATTTACATCTTCAATCATTCGTTACCCTACTTGTGATAATAACCATCTTCATAATGGATTGAGAGTTACCTAAGTTTAATTTAAATTCTCATATAAAGTGTCGCGTTTCATGTGTTATTCTATGGCAATGCCCTTAGTGGCTCTGAGCACGCGCATGCCATATATGGCAGCAGAAATACAAGAACTGGAGATTAATGCAGTCCCGCCCGCCGTGCGAGGTCATACCATATTATATTTTCTTTATTGTTTATTTCTTTCAAAATATAACGCCTGAGCACACGCGTTGCCTTATTTAGCCTAGGTATGACCAGTAACAATAACACAGCTGTAGCCTGTAAGAACTAAAGTTAGGTCATTGTCATTTCGTGTAATAACTAATAAAAAACTATTAAATAAAAATTTACCAAGCTTTCATAAAATAATAGTTATAAGTTATAACTTATCATAATCATAATACTATTTATTATAAAGGCGAAAGTTTGTAAGTATGGATGTATGGATGTATGGATGTAACTCTTTCACGTAAAAACTACTGAACCGATTACAATGAAATTTAGCACACATATAGAGGGTAACTTGGATTAACACATAGGATAGGTTTTATCCCGGAAATCCCACGGGAACGGGAACTACGCGGGTTTTCCTTTGAAAACGCGGGCGAAGCCGCGGGCGGAAATCTAGTAAGTAAAATTTTTAAAACATTTCCAAATTTCTTTATGGTCAAGAAATTTCATAAAAAATATTAAGATGCAAATTGTAAACCTTGAATCTTTAATCTAAATTGTTATTCTATTCATGGGCATTTAAATAACCATTGCAGAAATGCTATTTACACATATTATATTAAATGTTTATAGGATATTACCTAATATTTTATGTGTAAAATATAAATAGATATGTCAGCATATTCGTTTAACAACACATAAAGAAAAATAAAAGAACTCCACATTAGATGACTTTATAGTTTATACAATACAATTTCCTGAGGCCATCTTCCGACTTCAAAACCTTTTTAAAATATTTCCTGTTAGTCAATCAGTAATAAGGAAATAACAACAAAATTAATGCTTAAGTAGATACCTAGTCCTTTTCGTTTAGTTTGTTTTAAAATGGCCAAGAAAAATTATTTACCAATCCACGAAAGTAAAATAGAAAAGGCTATGATATCTAAACCTTCGATGATTAAAAAAACAAATGAAAATACCAATGGCGATAATCCACAGAACGCTGTCGCCGCATGGTGTTCTAATTTCAAAACAAATCCCTGCCAGTACGTGACTCAGATTGTGTTCGAAGTCCGAATCTACAAAACCCGACCAGTTATGCAACAAAACTCTCCAAGTCTAGGCTTACCATAACGAAATAATTATAAACAGTAAAATTGTTAGCTCACACATCCTAGTTTTAGTGTATACGTAGTTAGTATATTATTATTAGTCTGTGGTTTTAGTCTCTGATGAAATCGTTTAATTTCTTTGTACTGAATGATACATACATATTTGGAGCAATTTTACCCATTTATGGTGTTGTTTTGTTATGAATGTGGTCTTTTCATATTAAGTATATCATTATTTTACTCAAAATATTTAAATTATCAGATCGTATAGGAGCTACCAACGTTAGCGAAGTGTTCATCCAATTATCTAATATGTCATTAGTCATTCTCCAGAACCATTACAAAACCAAAAAATCATATCGTATGCACTTAAGTGTGTATTGTTTTGCATCCTTTAAGGTGATTCGACGTCAGCCGCAAAACCAGGACCAAATACGAAAATGTTATTAAAAGCTAACAATAAATCACTAACAATTACAACGAAAAGTTAACACACTTGATACTATAAAATTAAATAATGTGTTTAAATAAATTATACAATATGTCCTCGAAATCCTAAAGCATAATTTTTGTAGAGCTTTTCGTATATTTTTCCATACAATCAACGGAAAACAAATAATTTTAAGGAGTTTGTGTTTGTGTTGTGTTTGTTTTATTTACAAGAGAAAGTAAAATACAACGGATAGGTAGCACAGGAATGCATCGCGGTGCTAAACCTGCTTCGATTAAAGGACCTGTCCCGACGTCTAGGAGGATAGGATAAACTAGCAATTTTCCTTATGACTTAACAACTAGTTACTCTCGATTTCCTTCATTTTAAATAGAGAAACACGTTTTATTGCTCCATATACGTTAATAATAAATATAATTAATTTCTATGTAGGTCGTAGGACATTTGTCTATCAGGGAAGGTAGAACCAGGAATAGTGAAACAATTTTTTTCATGCAATTACATTCTGCCGATAGGTACAAATTATACTTATGCAAAGAAATTCACATAATCAATGTTTGAATTGTGACTTGGACAAGATTAAATCTTAATCCTTACTCTATTTTTTGCAGCAGACACCCACGCATCTATCCAAGCCATTCATCAGAGATAAAAACGAACACGTTACCAACCGCTCCATTTAGTACACTTATAACATTAAATAAACAAAGCGGTTTCGTTATGATTAGACACAACCATGCAGATCCGGGAATTAACAGTTCATTGAACTGTCAGAAAGGATAAAATATCCCATCAATGCTTAATGTGAGTATAAGTAACAAGGCATGCGAAAGTACCGCTACTTCGGATCATCATCATTACTTTTAAATAGTTTAACATTCTTAACATCGCGATTGATGTCAGTGTGGTTCTCGAGAATTAGGTTCCGATAAGTAACATAATGATATATTATAATTTACAATATGTACACGACGAGTACAATAAACCAACATATGACGCTCATTTATAATGTTTTGTATGCCACACAAAAAATCTAAAGAGAGTATTTGTAGAGTGTCTTAACTCTTAACACATTCAAATATGCTAATTTGAACACGTTCATATTTGTTATGTGCGCTGTTAAATTAATGGAGATGTTGTCATTTAAAAATAATAAATCACTTCTTTTTTCAATCAATGTTAAGTGTGTATAGATCCGAACGGTAATAGATTTTTCTGAATAGAATACTTCTAAGTGTGGGAGTGGGAAGTCAGATATACGATCACAGAGTAATTTATTTTCTTTCTCATATCAAACAGAATACAGAATCTTACTGGAATCTTGAAAAAGTTCCATGGAACATATCCATTGTTCATGCATGAATATTTAAATTGTTTTATTTTCTCGAGTAGCTTGTATGTTGGGTATATGAACTTAACTGTACAAGTACTTGGCTCTTAGTAATTTGCTCATCATCTTAAATATTCGCTGAATCTGCAAGCACGTTATTCGGTGCACCTTTCTCCATTTTTAAAGAATTTATTGCGCTACCTACCAGATGTCAGTTTTATTTTTGGTAGAATGTTTATAAGATGTTCACTGGGTTGTATTGCTTCCTCTTTAAAATAGTTTTCTAGAGAAACTTTCCTTCAACCTTCATTTTACTCTGATGTATCTAGTGTCTGATGAATACTGTAAAACTTTACCTACTTTTTTTTTATTCAAGAAAATTTAATTTCAATAAAATTTCACGACTACTTTAAGCAGTAACTAGACAAATGAGCGAGAATAAATAATTTTACCATATTATATCAGGCATTCCTATTATTAATTCCAATTCATGGAAGTCTACCTATTCCTTATGTAAAAAAAAACAACATTGAAATATGCCAATTCTGGATTATTATTGATATACTGTTACGATTTAAAATAACGTTTAGAATATGCTTATAGCTCAGGGATCACGTACCAACAAAATATCAAGGTGCAAGAATTTTTGAAAATCTGTCCTGTAGTCCGTGAGTATAGCGTGTTCAAGCAAACAAACTCAGTTCACTCTTCAGCTTTACATTATAGAGCCATAGAGGTATATATAGTACCTATAGGTTGATTTATATTTTATGCAACAACTATATACACGGGCTCTCTGAACTGCAGCGAACACAAACATTTATCTTAATAATATTAATCGACATACTCTCAATCAACGCCGTGTTCGCAGTTCTTACTTCTTATATAAACCTGTATGATCATTGATCAGTCGCTACTCGCTAACTGCGCCAAATAGGCCGTTATTCATGAACAAGCGGTCCGCCCCGGCTTCGCCCGTGGTACATGTTTACGTTTTCTCTACATAAGAACCATCCTCGTACTTCAAGGAATATAATAGAAAAGAATAATCGAAATCGGTTCAGCCATTCACACGTGATGCCGTGACAACGCGAAACGGGTGCAGAGTGCAGACCCGCCGCCTTTTTAATTTTTATAGCTCCCGCCACGCAGCGCGTCGAACGCGGCAACTGATACACAAAAATAATCCTTATGGCATGATTCTGTATTCACGCGCGATGACTTGTAACGTATTTCATGTATAACTTTGGTGTTTCTACACCGATTTACATGATTCTTTTACTATAACCTGCCCAGGAGTATGAAGAATAATTGTGCCAAATTTAGTTAAAATCCTTCGGGTAGTTTTTGTTTCTATAACGAATATACAGACAGACAGACAGACAGACAGACAAAAATTTTACTGATTGCATTTTTGGCATCAGTAGCGATCCCTTATCACCCCTTCATAGTTTTTTTTAAATATATTTCATGTAGGTACAGAATTGGCCTCTCTACAGATTTATTATAAGTATAGATTAAGATGGAAGATTAATAATTTATTGCGTGTTATGCAAGGGTGACATGAACGAATTCAATAAGGTTCTCATCTATTTATCACATCGGTTCATAATTAATTTTAGCTGAATCAATGATTTTTATTTTTTAGTATCTGTTGAAAATTGTGACTGAATTTATTAGCATGTGGAAATTTAAAATGTAAACTTTGATTGATGATAATCACCTATAGTTATTACTGTAGTAGTTAAATGCAATGATTTAAAACAATTAATATTAAAAATTCTAGATATAACAACCTTGTCTTGATTTAGTACACTGTACAAGTGATGCAACAACATCAACGAGGTCACCTAACAGTTAATGAGTGGTAAAAGCTCCTTTGGATAACTAATCACCCACTTAAATAGTAACTGGAAGTTGATAAAACGTGACAAATGTTTAAACAAAACGGTTTCTATCACATAAAAAACACAATACTCAATAGATAGTGTGCTATCGCTTGTAACGGATTTTAGGCACCCACATAAGTTAAATAAAATAAGTCTCTTTTGGGAAAAATCTAAACCGTGGCTAAGCTATGAGTATAAAATTAAAGAACTAAACTTGGAACTTAGTTACGTCGGTAGGTATATTAATTTTCCTTCTTTTATCTGTATAATTGAATTATTTTCAATTATGAGTAATGTGTTTATTGTAAATGCATAACGTTTAGTTCCAAGAATTACTGTGGTGTTTCTTTTGATATAACATATTAAACCTAATATGAGGTGTCTGCTTTTATGTCGTCTCGACGCTTCGATCGGTCGATAGCCGCGTGTGGGCGAATGAATACACATTAGCAGAGTTACTTTGGAAATTACTATCACATAATTAAATTATACATTTATAAATTGTGCATAACAACTATTGTAAATGCTAGATATTCTTGTAGTTGCCACTACATTGAAATTAAGAATAACCTGATTCTCCTTCATCTTTATTCAATTTGCTCTTATGAAAATAATGTGAATTGTTTAGTTTACCTTTTGTACGACGAGAGGCGTTCCGAAGTCCTTGCCGCCTTGCAGCCTGAAGCCAAGTGGCTGCTGATCGGACTTGTTCAAACGCACAGATATTAACTGTGCCATCTGAAAGCATAACATTTCATAAATATTTATGTATGTATTTAAATTTTTAAATATTTTACCATTTCACCCTTACATCGAATTTAAAAATAAAATCTCTCGGAATCGATGCGAATTTTTAAATGGTTTAATGCTGTAATGTAAGTTAAGACTTAAGACCCATTTAGATGCAAAGAAAATTTACAAAACAATAGAAAACCGTTTTTTAAATTTCCCCTTCATGATAATGTAATAAACCTGTAAGGTTCGTGTCCGGAGTCCGGACGTTCATGGAGGATGCAGCCTTGTAAAATTCTAATATTGTATACGCAACTACGCCAAGATAAAAAATATATTATAATATTGCTGGCGTGCTTGGCATTTGATTGACCTAATTGAAGATTTATTTTCACTCAGGCATAGCTTCACTGACCGCACTCAGCGTATTCGGACATTGCGGTCTATTTTATCTCGCGGAAGATCTTCTGCGATTCAAAAGACATTAGTGAAAGGCTGAGAGCAAAACTTTCGTTTAGATTTGTTACAAGGAACAAACAATAACCTAATCATTTATCAATTTTTGAACGTTGATTTCTCCTTACGGCACTATTTTTTGATAAAACAAATTTTGATGTAGAGTACCTAATGAGAACAAATGCAAACAGGAGCAGACAACGCAACGGAAAGGAAACTTAGGTTGGTTTGATGCCGGGCTCGGATGGCAAATATTTTACTTCCTATACATCGTTCACCACCAACGACCGTTCTAATTTCAATAACTTACCTACCTGAACAGTGATCACACAATATTACAGGCCTACAAAATCATATTGATTTGTGTAAAATACTTTGGCAGTGAAAAGTCTACCAGATAAGACCAAAAACCGTAAAGCAACCACGTCGCGGGTTAAAAATGCATAAGTTTATCGAAGTCCCACGAAAAACAAAAACCATACTAGATACAGGTTGCGCGAGCGACGAGCATGAAATGCAAAATACTTTTTATTTCTACCTTGCATTAATGTGTTAAGATTGTACTGTCTGACATGCCTTGGCCATTGCAGCGCCACCAATCAAAAGGTCGTGGCACTCTTCAGTCGACACACGCATCCCATCAATTCAATACACAATAAAAAACGATAAATAGCAAAGGCAAAGTAAGTAGTTTCTTACTACTAATGAGATACTATTCACTTGAATGCTGTATTGGGTACAAAAGGTGTATAAAAAGAGGATGAAAGGGGATAATAACGAATGTTAGCGCTGACTACAGTTACCTACTGAAAATGAAAATAAAATATTGTAATAATACAGTTGTTATATTAAAATATATCATATACAAAACCCATAACAAAACCATTATTACTTTATATAACTACTTCATGTCTATGTTAGGTACAATATGGGTATTGTTTGGTTATTGTTGTCCTTTTCAGCGTACAATGTCGTTTCCCGGCCTTCGCTCGTGATTGACGGTCATGTTCTCGTTTTATCTTAAGAATGCAATCTATGAAATTATTATTATAGCATAAAACTATGCCATCTTATCTAAATAGGTATATTTGTACACATGTCTTCGGTTTTAGTTCAAAATGAAATACATACAAACCAAATTTTGCAAGCTCTATATGCACTATCTACCTACACATTTTGGGTCCAATTATTTTTTATATTGGCATGTATGTTTGCTTTTCTTTCAAGAAGGCATGTCTCAGTTCTCACGTTACATATATTTCCCTTAATAGATGCCCATTCAATAATCAAATGTTGTGACCTCATCTCAAAGAGAAACGAAAGTAATGGTAAAGGCCCTAGGGGTCAGAGGAATCAACAAACAAACCAGTGACGAAACAGTATCTTCCGAAACCGATGACTTGTACGATTTCTTCAATAGTTCTACGTAACACTTCCGTGAACTATCGATGTCCACATCGGCTGGTGGTATGTGTTTAATTTTACCGGATTGTTAGTCATGCACCATTCAATGACGTCACGCACATGAGTAAGAAGGAAGGTATGACAAAACATCTCAACGGCACAAAAAATGTATATAAATTAGTTCATACTGAGATTTTGATGTTATTTAGGTATACTTATATAACCGTAAGATTGTTTTCTTACTAATTGATATTAAAAGAATTAAGATGTAAAGCTATGTAGTTTACTAACATTTTTATTTGAATGGTTGTTCATATAAAAAAAAATGTTGTGTGGTTTTATGAAACCACGGTAAAAGTGAAACTTAGGCACAATTATCGTACGGTTCGACCGTCACGCGACATGCGCTACACAGACCAAAAAGTTTGAGACGATGTAATAAAAGTTTCACTTTTATAAAGAACGAACGAACGAATATGCTAAATTTTTGCAAACAATTTATTACAAAACATAAAATGGGAATAATACTGCCGTCCTCAAAACACAATGCGATTTTAAATATTTTTTTAAATCCTAAAAGCGCGTTTTATCGGTTGTTACTGAAATCGTATATTTTATGAATACATATATGGATGTGACATTGGCAAAACATCTGAAAGTTAATGTCGACTCCGTTTGACTTAAAATAGATTTTTTGGCAAACGTTGACAAAGTAGGCAGTTGCAGATTTAGCAAGCACGAATAATGTTCTACGAGTAGGTGTTAAAATAAATATTTGCACCTGCGCACAGAGCAAAGTTCCGTTGAACGAAGACGTTATGGAAACATAAACCACCAAACAACCCATGGTAGGCGACAGAAATACCAAATACCTACAATATATTGGCGAATGAACTGTGAACAATAAATAAACCCTCTGATATAGAGCTGATGTCATTGTTACTCCTTTGATTGCAACGTATGACGAGCTTATTTGCCCAGCTGTGGCCTTCTGAGGTCGCTCTATTGTTCCCTCGCTGTACGCTCATACAGAGTACAGACTCAAGTCAAGCCAAAGAATAAATGAAATGGAATTGCTTTCACTGTTTCGATGCCGCCCAGCTTGTTACATTGGGTTGCGTATGAGACAAACGCATATTGCATGCCAGAGTCCAGTCGCGGTGTCGCAAGCGTTGGCGTCAGCTGCACTCGAATATTCAAAGGTAACAGCAACATGGCGCCATCCAAATTACACTCTGTTTATCATATCACATAAGGGACGCTAATGCCTAATAGGCAATTCATATAGTTAACTATTGCAATTATAGAAATTCATCTAATTACTAATTATCGTCTTGTTATGAAAAAATAGTTTAAGGCTTATACATGCGCTAATAACCTTGAGTATACTTGACGGATCTCAAACCTCTCCCGCTGCACCTTCTTTTTTCCTCGCATTTTGTATTTAAAAAGATACTAACCAGTGAAACAAAATATCCTCGTCAGGGACTGTTAGGTAACTGATAATTTATTAAACATAAAATTTTCAGAGCTCTAAGTCAGCAGGTTACGAAGTTTATAGAGTATTTGCGGAAAAATCGATGACCACGGCACATTTTTTTTCTAGAAATCTATTAACTTTGGAAAAAAGTCCTCGCGAGCAATTAAAGACCATCCTATTTTATATATTTTTTTCGGTATTGTGCTTTATGTTGTACCAGACTTTATAGAGGTTGAACATAGTCGAAATTGCCGGGTAACGCCTTAAAGATTACTTCCGGCATTTTCACAGGTTTTAATTCCACATCTTCAAACTATACGCTGCAGTAATTAGATACGACCAACTGCCCGTGAATTTGATACGAATGATAAAAACCTATGAACACTACTAAATAAAATTAGGATAATAGGTACTATGATAATATTGACTTATTATGATTCTGTTTATTGAATGTTATAATGTCTAGATGCATTTAATTACAAGTGAAACAATAGGTTAACCACTAACATTGAATTATATAAAAGATATTTTGAATTCAGTTTAAAAATATGCACGAAACTAGTTTCAGATAATTTATATTTTCTCAGTCAGCATTATCACGACCTCGCGGTATTTCTGTATCCGTGGGCGGCGACGTAAACTTGGCACTTCTCGAGCGTCACCGGATCGTCCGCTCAGACTCAAGCTCCCCGTAAAATTCGTTGGGAATTTTATATTATCGTTGGATAACTAATTGTGTAACGCTATGTTAATGTCAATAACCCTCAAAAAGCAATGAAAGGACCTTGGTGACTGGGTATATAAAGAGCAGTTGCGAAACTATTGGCCGACATCCATTTTACGACGGACGTTGCTCGGACGCATCACTGATAACACTATACCTACTGAAATGATTAACCCTGTTTATATATCTCATATCTCAATGTTAGTTCCTATTGATAAATTCCACTGGAATTTATCGATCGGGTAAAGTAAATAGTAAATACTAAGTGTTATAGCTACGCAATATTATAAAAAAAATGTATGCGTGTACTAGAGTACACACGTAAGAAGTGAAACTTCTTTATGACCTTAAAAATGTCACGAGTATGGCGTAACGCAAAAATGTCACGCGTACGGCGTAACGCAAAAATGTCACGCGTACGGCGTAACGCAAAAATGTTACACTAAATTTTTGTCCAACCGCGATAAAGAAGTTTCACTTCAAAAAAAATGTGTGCGTGTACTAGTGTACACACGTAAGAAGTGAAACTTCCTTATGACCTTATTTTTCAAAAAATAGTTTACTATAATATGCAACTTTACAGAAATACGTCAATCACGCGTGGTAGGGATAAGAAAAAGATGGCGCGTAACGGAAAAATGTCACGCGTAACGAAAAAATGTTACACAAAATTTTTTTTTAACCCCGATAAAGAAGTTTCACTTCAAAAATCGTGTACCTAACCTTGAACGATTATAAACAAAATATTTCTTAAATATATTGCGGGTATATTGTTGGTATTCTAATAAAAACTAAAATAATAAAATGTAAAGTAAACGAATAAACGATCGCTATTAAAAACTATTAACATACCATACAATACATTATTTGAATAAATGGAACGTAACATTGAATGGATCACAAAACACAGCAATGACGTGAACGAAGTCGCAAGCAAAAGCTAGTGAATGAATTTAATTATAGATACCGTGCGTCAAAGAATTTACAACTAGTGAATGAACACGGTTTCGCTCGTGTAGCGTAAACGTAATACACGTAACGCCGACGATCAAAACAATGCGGAATCTGAATGGAATAAAGTATATATAAACACTTGTAATAATCGTAGTAACTATGTTGTACTTACTACTTAAATATTCTCTAGGTGGCGTCGTATTTAGTGCCGTAGCCATTCTTTAATTTGTTTTACACTAGTAAATTTTACACATTCTGAATCCTTAAGTTTTTGTTTAAAATGATGCTTCCTTTTGAAAATCTGACACGTTCTCTTCTTTCGCCTAGAAATGAATTTGAACTTAATGATGATTTTCACCTCCGGTTAAAATGCTTTTACAGATATAATTAATTAACTATGGGCAGTTAGCTTGGCAATTTTTTCTGAGTAGGTATAATTAGATAAACGAATATAGGTTAAACTTGTCCATTTGAAAATAAAGTAAATATTATTATCCCCAATAATATCTTGATAACTAATAATTTGCCTCGCAACCAAAACCTAGTTTTTTAATTTCACCAAAATTAATTCCAGTTTTAACTTAATCTAACAACTAGTTATTAAAAATCTTCTTGATATGTAATTATGTAGGGCTAGCACGCATGTAAATTTGATTAAACCCTTTTCTCATATTTTCCAGTTTTTACTTTTTACCTACCTACATAATGATTTCATTTAAAACTATTTGAGATTTGAATATGAGATAAGGTATACTTAATCACAAAACAATAACAAACAAAGTTCAATTTAATTTGATTAAAAAAATATCCTAATTTTCCATAGAAAAAAATCTGTAGGTTAATTAATTAATGATAATGTTACCTTCTGGCGAATTCACTATTGTTATGGTTCTTATTGACTTTACGACTTTTCTTTGATAGGAACCGGTTAAACAGGCCTTTATGAAGCCTAAAAACTATATTGTTTTGTTTTATAACATTATAATAATAATAATTGTGAACCAATTATCCAAAGTTGCGTATCCAAGTGATGGGTCACTGATGATGTCATTGTTCATGCCGCATGCGGGTAGTGATGCATGTAATATTTTACATACACATTATTGTTCCAGGCGGAGAGTTGGCTTGCGACCTAAGAATGAGCAAAACGGATGTGCACGATTGATCCCGGTGCCATATTGGCATGTTTATGAATGGCACGCTCAACTAAGCTCTCCTTATTCACCCACTGACTTCGTCTGCTACGTGATAAACGACGACAATTATTTAACAATACTTCTAGACATGCTTTTTTAACAATTGAAAGGTTCAAAAGCTGATGTCAGAAAAAATATTTGCGTGTTAAAAATAACATCAAATACGTATATAATATCATAATAACAAAGCAACAGTGGGTTAGAGGGCTATGTTACAGTTATGAGTAATGTAAACCCTGACCAACCGACCTCTGAGTCATCAACAGATTCATATGGTAACGAAAAAAATAAATAAAAGTGATCCCTTTGTGTTCGACTAGCGAGCTGGAAGTTATCGTCTCAAAGGTATAAAAGTCATTCGGAGTCATTGTTACCTAAATATCGGGTGGGTTTACTGGAATGGTCTGAAATGAAACCTTTCAAAGGTTGCAAGAAAAAACGTGTACGTTAATACTGTGTACAGGTGATGTTAATTACAGCGACTTAAATGGGGTGAATTAACAGGGTTAAATATAAACTCTATTGAGAAATGATATATAAATTTAAAGTGAATAGCTAGCTAGGTACCTTTTTAGCCTGAAAATTAGAATGACCATAATAAATTAATATTAAAAAATTACTTTGTTTAATTTATAAAATATGTAGGTATAATAGTCTAGACAATAACTAATATGTATTTTAGATGAAGTAAAGGAATGCATTCTTTTCCTTAATCAGAAATCAAGTTAACATATCCGATAAGGGATCTTGACTATTTAATGTAAATAAAACATCTAGCTAATCAATGAGTCATTGCAGTGTGATATCTTATGAAGATTCTTACAATACGTGGAAAGTTAAATATATATGGCAATAAGAATACTTTCAATCAATTGTTTTATCAATATTTATTTGACGCAATGAGTACATAATGAAGACGAATTATTAAAGTGAAACTTTTATTACATCGTCTCAAACTTTTTGGTCTGTGTAGCGCATGTCGCGTGTATCGCGGCTGCCGAGTAGGTATACCTAGTCGGCAGCCGCCGACCGTCACGCGACATGCGCTACACAAAGCAGAGTTCGGAACCGTTCGAACAGTTTCACTTTTACCGTGGTTTCATAAAACCACACAACATTTTTTTGTTTTTATTTATTATAGGAAGGACTAACTACCTATTTATTATAGGAAGATTAAAATTCGTAGATCATATTCGTAGATATAAAAATAATAGGTAATAGATGTATGAAGTACTTTCCTAGACATGATAATATTATAATACATATCAGAATTATCTAGCAGCAAATATCAGCAGGCGAAGAAAATTGAAAATAACAAAAAAAAACTAAGTTTGTCGCCATCCCTGTAGGAAAATTCATCAATACAGGACTGAAGTAATATCCTACTATAAATTCCAATGTAAATCAATCTTTACAATTTTCTATGGATACTTGTTATCATGTTTCTATTGTAGTCTCACGTGTCTTTGTTTTAAACTAAACAATCATTGTCACGGTCTGACTTAAAGTTCTCACTCCCCACTTATCATCTTGGGTAGCATCCAAAATTAATAAAACTAATGTATTTTTTTAAAATTCATGTTTACAGTAATAAGTTAATATTTTAACATCTTATTTTACTATGACAATAACCAATGTTAGTGTCGAAGTATCATTATTAGGTTTGATATTAATTAATGAATGAGCCTTTTTAATGTTAAGTATACCTTCCTATCATATCATAATATTGTGTAGAAGGAAAAATAATAAGACCAAAAATTAAATTAGACCAGAAAATTAGGCATTCCGTATTGGCTTAAATTTTGTTAATTTCACAACGTGAAATTATTGACTTTTAAAACCGGGTTAATCCTTAATGGTTTTATAATGTCTTACAATAATTGAGATAACTAGGTACCTACATCAAAGGCGACATCGTTGAATATTCGTAATAATGCGAGATCAGAAATATATATGTTTTGCATACAGGCAAATCCAGCATAAACCTACATAACAATACAGACTTATACTAGGTATAATTTTATTCGTTTGCCAAGAGAGTTTATTACCATACCTACCTATTCCAAAGTTTCCATGAAGATAAGAAGGTTCTACACAAAATGCATAATGCGATACCACATTAAAATAACTACGCAGTAACGATTCTGTGAGGTAATTACCATATTAAAGATATGAAGCGTATTTTCTAAAGGAACTATCAACGAGTATGTATACGGCTTCTACAGTACTATAATATTTATAAACTTATAGCATCATTAATTTGCATTTCCCATTTCCTTATAGGTAAATTCCTTTGTTTAAGCAGGCAATAACAAAGGACGAAATATTATCATTCTCCCATTACTATCCATGGTTTACCGTTTACGTAAATGTAAGGTGCTGGTCATATGGATTGGCATATGTTATGGTATAAAACTAAATTTAGCCGAAGAAAAAAATGGTTTTGAATGTTCTTTGAAGATCAAAGGGCTTGCAAGATTCAACGTTTTAAAATTCCCTTTAGTTTGGGCCGTTGCACTCTGGCTTGGGACTCGTCTAACCGGCCCGCTATCAGTCCGTGGTTCGATTCATCGCGCAGCAACCCATAGTCAACGTTGGGATATCACCAATCGTAACTACAGGCTATATTCGAACCGTGAAAACCGCCAACTTTATATAGACTATAAAAGATAAGATGTACCTAGTATAAGCATTATATAGACACTGCGAATCCAATTCCATAATATTTTCGTGAACAGAATAATCCATAACTTGCATCATTTAATTACCCATCAATTATCATAATCCGAACGTATCGATTTCGTAACAAATTGTAAAATTTTAAATTAATTACCTATAAAATGAATAAAATACTTATATTGTCACGTCCTCATAGAAAAGGGTTGTACAATAATGTAGCAACTAAATAGGTACATGATTATGTCTATCAAAGATATGTATTTTTTGTAAATAAGTATGCATTACCTATTTGATAGGACCTTTTGCACCTTAATAATTATCTGCGTAATAAAAACTATTATTTATTAATGCCTATTTAATATAATCTGTGAATAGGTCAGTTTGAGATTTGTAATTTAATAAGTCTTGTCTGCTCCTGTTTCATAATTGCCAATTAGATTCACATTGTAGGTGCCAACACAAATTTTATCGTAAATCAGTAAACCACACAATTGACTCACTGCCCACGACTTTCGGACCAATAAGCGCTTATGCAATATTCCTGGTTTAGGGACCAGTTCTAGTTTGTCAGAATCCTTAATCACATTTGCCCTACTGTACAATGTACATATTTCCGTTGTGCTAATTATTATGTTGCTAAATTATTGTTTTGTTAGCTGTAATTTTAATGAGATTTAATATTTTATTCATTATGTTAGTAAACGTTAGTCACTGGTTTTGTGTACGTATATAAAGAGGAAAACCCATAACTCTGAATGTTTAAGTTATTTTTTTATAAAAAATTTGCGAGCCCTGAAAAAAAATTGAACCAAACATGATCTCATATTTCTCATTTTTTCCGCAACGGGGTCCCAATTTAGCACGTTACCAACGCTATCGATTCCGAGAAACAGCTGTTTATTTTAAAACCGCGATGCGGTAATACAATATTCGCGGGCATCTTCATCGCAAGGTACATCTCGAGGATACTCACGTCGGCGGCGAATGCTACGTCGATCAGAAAATTCTTCACTCGGCACTGTCAATCACTGGTTCAAAACACGGCGCGCGACGGTTTCCAAATAGGCGATCGCGCTCGCGAGATATATTTAGAGCGTAATACGACACCGGGCGTGAGTGTCGGTCGTTCGGTCGTGGGTCTGTTGTGAGATTCGGCGCGCGAGTGCGAGGCGGCGCTGGCCAGCGAGCGAGCGCCCCGCGCC